>VUYV01000249.1:136219-160050 GCA_008711295.1 Anarhynchus alexandrinus
CCCGCTTTCTCATCCTTCCCACGTCTGCCCGCGCTGAGGAGCGGAGGTAAATCAGAGCCCCTCTCTCTCGCCCGTCACCATCACCAGGACGCGGGGTCTCCCCCGCTCCTTTTGTGCAAGGTGCTGTGACCTTCCAGGGATGCTGCGGCGTGAAGAGCTTTACTCCCCTTCCCCACCTGAAACGGATGCCGAGGGCAGCCTGCTCAGGCCATGTTTCACGGTCTTGGCACGTATTTTGGGGTATATCCTAGAGGCCGGAAAGAATCCTGTCCTTGGGTCACATCGGGCATATTCAAATATACCGGGACCCGAGATGGAGTGCCCCGGGGCCCCGGGGCTGAACCCGGCGCGGGAGCCGTTGAGCTGCAGTTGGGTTGTGTAAGCTGGCAGGGTGCCAGCGTCACCTATGGCGCGTTCGGTGCTGGGGGGTGGGAGGGGGGGTTGGAGATGGGGGAGCACATCTGTTCTGCAGATGAGAGCTGCAAAGTCATGCCGAAATGAGGGAGAGCTCCTGAAAACGATTTAGTTGGCCTCCTCCCCCTCTCAGCGCTAGACCCCAGATCAACCCCCATCCCCCAGATCAACCCCCGTCCCGTTTTCCTCGGTAGAAGCCGCAGGAGCCACTGTGGCCATCAGGGGGTAAAAGTCCTCTTCCTTTCCTCCTCGTTTCCCCCATCCCCAGCTCAAATAGCTGCCCGATCCTCTTCCCCCCCCCCGTGCCCCCCCCCCAAGTCTGTAACGGTAGAGCTGTGCTTCGCCGCTGCCTTATAGCCCTTTTTGATTTATGGTTAGTTTACATGTGAGAAGTGACCAATCTGATTATATCAGTGTAATTCCAGCAGCATAGGTCTGCTGGTAAAATTCCTCATGGGGCTATTACGGCTCTGGAAGAAGAGGGTTTTTTCCCCTCTCTGGTGTTTTCTTTGCGCCCTCCCTCCTCCTCCTCTGCCCCTGTGTAACTTTGACAGTGACATAAGCTATCGCCGAGGAGAAAAATGCAACTCCAACCCCACGTTCTTACTCTGGAAGCCGCATGTCCATATGGGGAGCGTTACCCGTCTAATTATACCACCAGATCTCTGTTGGGAATTTTTCCTGCGTAGACAAGTCTTCGGTCTTTTTGGTAGATTGCCTTCCAGCCAAGGAAGAAAATTGGGCCTTCCTGCCAAAATGCCAGATGAGAATATCTGACACTTTGAAATGGGCAGGGCTTTTCCTTGCCTAATCACTGCATTAGAAGATGTTTCTCACAGCTCTTTTCTTTTTTTTTTTGTGGGGGGTGTTGCCTCTAAATTCCCTAGCAGCTCAGAGCATCATATCCTCAAAACATTAATTAGGAAAGCAGACGGAGACAGACTATAGGTGGGATGGAGAGGGAGCTGGTCCCGAGCTCGGCAGCTGCCTGGGTTCGGAGGAAGCAGCGGGATACTGTGCCCAGGTTTTTTTTTTCCCCTTTCTAACCTTTGATTCCAGAAGGAAAAACTTAGAGGGCTCCCTCTGTAGAGATCGTTTTACTTCCCAAACGTGGGGAATCTCTCGGCTTTGCCAGCTCCTCCCCGTAGGAAGGTATGCCCGTAACCCTCTAGTTGCTACCCTTGGGAAAGGGAGGAGTTGGGATGGCCACGTAAGCTGCCTGGCCTGATTTTAATGCCTCCCTCGGGGAAACTAGGCCATGGCAGGACGGTGGTCTTTTAGGAATCCCGGGTGCCTGGGTGGGAATCTGTTGTTAATTCGGAAGAGGTTTCTATTGGGGAAGGAGTTTTCCCGGCTCGGCCACGCTCCCTCCCACGGTGCCGGGTGGAGGCAGCGGCAGGGGCGGCAGAGGGACGTGTCCTTGGGGCAGGTTCCCAGGAGGCGAGGGGATGGGGGCGGCGTGCCCTCCCACCCCTCGCATCCCACGCACCCCGGGGTCCGGCCCCGTCGGGCGCTTGGGCTCGGGATCGACAAAGGGCCGCCAGCACGCGGCTGTCGTGATGGAGCTGGAAACGGGTGATTCAGGGTTCAGTGACCTGTCTCATTAGGGTCGGTCCTGCCCGCTCCTTTCGTCATGCGTGCCTGCTCGGGCGGGCTGTCACCCAGCCAGGGCAAACAAGCGCGTGCAGAGGGAATGTTGTGTCACGGTTGCGGGAGGGAGCCGGGAGCCGGGCTGAGCCAACTCGCTGCTTAAAACTTCCTCGCTGCCTGCTGGTGGCCTTGGCTCGGAGGGATTGCCTTCCCGTGCCTCGGCTCGCCTGTGGGTGGGAAGCGGGAGAGGGATAAGAGGCTTAGCGGCAGCCCCGGGAAAGGATGTCGAACTGGAAGCGCATCGCTCGACTGCTTCCGCCCGCTGATCTCCAGGTGCGTTGGTCGTGCCACATCCCAACCTGGAAGGCGAGGCAGGGGGAGATAAGGAGGCACCGCAGAGGAATCCCGCTGTGGACCTTCCTGACGTTCCTCCAGTGGTCCCTAGTGGGGTGACACAAACACGCGGGATATCAGGAGCAGCCCAACGGTTTATAATAAAACCGTGCTTCAGACCGTATTTCTCTCCCACCTCTTTGTTCATTCACAAGATTTCCTTTATTGTTGTCTGCTTATGCACAAGCCCAGACCGCAGGCCCACCTAAAAACGCCCACGAATAAAACTGTAGGAAAATGAAAGTCCTTGCAGCCTGCAAATGATCTTACCGAAGCCACTGGTGGAAAAGAAGATTGGCTTTCAAGTCTTTTTCTTTACTTTCCACACCCCATCCACCACCACTCACCTCCTGTCCCCGGAGAGATCGGGCTCCCTCCCTCTCGGGCCGTAATGCTGTGGAGCCAGAGCAGGCTCTTCTTGGTGCCCAGGGCTCGGCCGAAAGAGTGGAGCCTGCCAGGGAAGCGGCAGGCTGCGAGTCTTGGTAGCGCCAGCCTCGCTGCTCACGTGGCTGTTCCCCGCATCGGTAACCACCAACTTCTTGTTTTGTTTTCTCTTTTTCCTTCCTTGAAAATGTCCGTTGCCGCCTCTCCAAGGAGTTCTCCTCCGCTTCCAGCACCACCGCTGTCGGCACCGTCACCTCCCGGGTGACCAGGAATGGGAATGCCGTCATGGAGAAGGACTTCATCAATCATGAGGACTTGGCAGGAGACCGGGGCATGATAGACGATATCTTTGATGAGACCTACCGGGAGAAAGAGGGCCCCAAGCCCCCCATGCGCTACGTCTGGAGGAATATCATCCTCATGAGCCTGCTGCATCTAGGGGGCATCTTCGGGTTGACGCTGATACCTTCTGCAAAGATCCAGACGTTGGCATGGGGTAAGTGCGTTCCTCCATTTGTTTCGTGGCATTTGCAAACCTCGAATCTGTTGGGTGGTATGGGTTTTTTTTCCCCTCCAGGCTCACAGACTCAGGGAGGAGAAAGAAGGATGTGGAGGTCTTCTGTTAGAAGAAGCTATTTGGCCAGCTTTGTAGCGAGCTGTGGGAGGGCTTGCTAGTGCCTTTTGTGAGGTCGTGCACGAGGGGGAAGGATCTGGCAGGGCACCGCTTGGCTGCTTAAAGAACAAACTCAGTTTGCGGGCGTTAGGCTTGGAAGTAGCCCACATCGGAATGCCCAGCCATTTCTGGGGTGAGGCACGGAAAATATTTGATGGGGTACCGTGACGGTCCCAGAAAGTCAGGAGACGATGCTGGCAAGAGCACTTTAAGGGGTGACTGGGGTGGCAAGGACATTATTCGGCATGAAGCTGCTGCCCAAAGACGGGAACCATTCCTGTCCTTACCAAGGGAGGGTAAATCCCTCAGAGCCTCCACGCGGAGACGAAAGGCAGTTGCGCCGAAGGTAAAAAATGAAGAGTTAAGTCTGAAGCTCAGGTCTTTTATCATCCTTACAAAAGCACAGATCAGCCCCCGTCATCCCGGAACTAAGCCTGACAACTTTCAAAAAAAAAAAAAAATAAATAAGCGGCTCTCCAGGCAGCGAATTCCAGCGGGAAGCACAACCCGGCAGAAGGTAGCTAGGCGAAGCGCCCTTTTCTCCGAGACCTTGCCCTGGGTAGGAACCAAACTTCTCCTTTGACTACTTGAAAGGCAGCTGGGCCCGGGGCCCGGGCCGCAGGGCAGCATCGCTTTCCGCGAGCCTTTGTGCGCACCCCGGGAGGAGTCCAGAAGCCAAACGGCTCCCGGTGGGGAGGCTGAGAGATGGCGTCCCCGTGAAACGGAGCGTCCTGAAAAGAAAAGCGGCAGTCTTAATTCGAGACCTGCTGGCGTGGCTTTTGGTTTCGGGGGTGCTCGTGCGAAGCGCTCAGCCGGGAGCAGCGTCCTGGCCAGCCCGGCTGAGGACAGCCAGCTCTGGAGCGATCCAACTGGTCTGTCACGCTCTCAGAGGATGTCCTCCCGATGGCGGTGAGCGACCAGCGTCACAGCTGGACCGGGGAGAAAAGATGGCTCCCTGGACACCCAGGCTGACTCTTTTCCTCCTGGACCATCTCTTGCAGGCAGATGTCTGGGGGATGAGCGTCACTGGAGGCCACAGGACTTGGTCAGAGGCTGGCCTGGGTCACCGATGTGTTCCCTTTTTGGGGGGACGTTATGAAAGAAGACTTTGCTGGCCCTTTCCCTTGTGCAAACCGGACAGGCCGCGCTTTCCCCCGGGGTTGGCAGGGCTGGGCGGAACACGCAGCCTCGGCACGACCTTGGAGGAGCGTTTCGGGGCTCTCGGTCCCGCTCCGTGTTGTCCCATCTCCGGGCTCTGAGCTGGAGGCTGGGCAGGGGCCGCTGGCTGCTCTCGCTCACTGGGCCGCCGGCCCGCGTCCTCCAGCCCCAGCCAAATACCCTCAGGGCGTTGGGGCAAGGAGGCGGGAAAAGGCGAGTCGGATTGACTGGGTTCGTTTCAAGCTGCTGAGGTGCACCGTGATTTCCAAATCCATCCAACCTTTCTCCCCTGAGCTCCCCTGAAATACTTACATGGCCTCCAGCGTCTTGATCCGGAAGGTTAATGCTGCTTTGCATTCTGCTAAGCCCCACCTCACCCCAAAATGGTCTCTGAGGCAGTGGCTTTGCAACCACGTGCCTGCGCGGGATACCTGTGTGGCATCCCTTGGCATTTTGTGGGAATCCGCCTTCCTTTTTGCCCGGTGCCTGTGCCTTCTGCTCCCCTCCCTCAGTCAACTCAGACGTGCCAGTTGCTCTCCTGCCACTGTGAGGCACTGCGAGATCCCTTGGTGGCTCCTGGAGTGACAGATGCTCTGGGAATGGGAGAAGGACACGGAGTTTGGGGGGAACCGCACCGTTCTGGACTGGCTGAAGATCCATCCTGCCTTACTAAAGCTGGAGTAGTTCCGCAGGGCTCCCTGTGCTGCATCCCTGGGACAGGACTGCGTTCCGGGAAAGGACCACCCTTCCCTGCAGCCAAGTCAGAACTTTCTCCTATAGTCCATTCTCCTCCAGTGCTGGCTGGAGCTGGGATACTCTGATCCTCCATGGGTCTGGCTTGTCAGCAAGGCTCCTTGCTCCTTCTTGCACTGCCCTTTTCTCAGTTCATGCATTTCTTTAGCACATAGAAGACATCTGTGGCTGTCATCTCGGTGGCTTGGTGGTGTTTCCCCAGCGTCCCCTGGTAGCAAAGAGAGGGATATAGTTCCCACTTTGCACGCAAGGATAGAGCAGCGGACTTGTGTTGCTCCCAGCAATACACCATGGGCTCATGGCGGAGCAGCTCTGCCGGTGGTGGTTCTGGAGCTGCTGGGGGCTTTGCTTGCTCGGTTGTTTGTTTTTCAGATCGTTCCCTCCTTAGGCTGTGTACATATGATATAAAATTAACATGGCCCCAGATGTTCTCCGCTGTGATGCTACAGGCGGCTGTGGTGCCTGGGAGCTGCTCTACCTTCTATATTTTATTATAAGGAGCCGTCCCCTGCTTATACCCTCTTCGTCCAGGCCACCGTCTCCTTGATGTTCCTGTCCCTCTGAAACCAGTTATGTTGGTGACTGTGTCCTCTTTTGTTTTCATTTCTCTGTGTGCTAATTCCTCTTTGTCTCTCAAGCTCTCCAGCCCTGCCTTCGTCATTGTTTGCTGTTCTGCGCTGCTGTGTGCATTGTATCCCCTGATCTCTTTCTGGTACAGAGCTTCCCAGAACGAGCTGGGGTTGTTGATCAGGTGAGAGCTTACCATAACGAGGGCTCTCCGAGACCGTCCAGCGCTGTGGCTTTCTAGCCAGCTCCCCTTTTATTTACTGTCTTCTCCGCTGCGTTTGACAAAGTCTTGCGCAGTCTTTTCAGGGATCACGGGGCAGATTTCACGGCATTTGCCAAACGGCGTAGAGGCTGAGTCTGGAAGGGCAGGATGCGAAGGCGATTGCCAGTTTCTTCTCTAACTGCTCTGAGCCTCCCTGGAAACATGATTTGCAGGTTGTCTTCCTGGCCCTTGGGTGCAGCGGAGCGATGATGTTTGTGTTAACCCCTGTTGACTTGGACAGCCATGTCTATAAAACAGTGACGGTTCCTCTTGATGTGGTGCTGAACAACACCACAGCTCCCCGTAATGCCAGTGGTGGCAGAAACATGGGTTGATACCATTTTTTGTCGCTGCTGCATCCTCTTTGGCTCGAGGAGCATCTTGCTGGATAATTCAGGCAACTCTGACAGCCTGAAAACCTTGGCCGGTGNCGGTGCTACCAAGGGGGGATGTGTCCAGCAAAACATTTACAGGTTTTTTGTTACTTTCCCATCAAGACTACTGCTGGCAACACCTCTCTACTTGGTGTCCTCTCCAGGCTCAACGCGCAGGTGGCATGCTTCTCCTCCGAGGGTGGAGGGGAATTCCTGATTTTGCCAGACACAGAAGCTGGGTTTTAGCAACAGTAGCTCCCATTGCTCCTCCTAAACACCGCTCCTCTTATGCAGCTTACACGTTTTCTTGCGCTTGGTAGCTTTCTCCTGAGAGTAGCACAGCCCACCTGGCTAGAAGGACTGGGAGGCAAGGAAGGAACAATCCAGGGCTGCAGTCTTCCCTCGCGCTGAGCAGAAGCCCAAGGACACCTGCTGGAGCAAGGACACCTCTTCATGTAAACATCCTTGGTGTTGTCTGCAGGTGACAATGCCTTTAGCACATTCCTGGCTTCCCATCATAACTTGAGGTCTGAATCTGGGCCCTGAAGAGGTAAAGGCTAGTGAGTCATGTAGACATGACTGAATCCCGAATGTTTTGGGTTTCGTTTCTGGAGCACTGAGTGCATATTACTGCCCGTGGTCATAATTCTTTGTATTCCAGTTGAATGGGTCATTGGGAAAATCACCTGTGAGTTGCCAGTCTTTTGGATCTTGGATACTTCAAAGCATGGTGTGGAAGATGACTTTGAAACCTCAGCTGATGGAGCCCCTAAGTCCTTCAGTTTAGGGCAGCATCGCAGGGCAGCTGTGGAAACCTCTGCTACATCATTTCACCTTCTCCACTCTTTCCAATTTCATTCCTAGTGGATGATCTTGGAGGAGCTCATCTTCTTCTCTCTGAGATACTGATTCCCTGCCTGTGCAATGATCATCTTTGTACCTGTTTGCGGGGATGAACTCTCTGAATCAGTAGGGTGCTGGACTCTTCTGTTTTCCACCAGGGTTTTCAATCTCACTGTCTGTATCCTGTCACTGCCACAACAACTCCTAGGTATGGCTGACAGAGCTAACAGTTCCCAAGTAGGGTTTGGGTTTCTCTGGGGTTGGATGCCATGTTGTAGTTGGATGCCATGGGGTTGGATGTATGCGTAGACTGAGGATCAGCTCCTTTCCCACAGAAGGTGTCCGCTCCTGAGATAAACTACAGCTGCTCTCTATGGGCAAGAGGCAAAGCAGCACAGGATTATAATTAGAAAGTTGTGGCCGTTGTAGTGACCTGGGATGCAGCTCCAAGATAAGTCAACGTTACCCGCTGAGGTTCGTGGGCTTTGAGTGAAGGCTGTGACTGTTCTATGCCAGGGCACCCAAAAGCAGTGGGTACTCTTCCAAATTTTTTTTTTTTTTAAAAAAAAAAAAAAAAAGCTTTCAGGCAAGGCTACCTGAAAGCAAGTACTGGGTCATTTGGTTTCTCCGTCTGTCAGTGTCCCCACCACGTCTCTTTTGTGCTTCCTTGTGCTCACTGGTATGTCATCTTTTCCCTGAGGGGGATGTCCACAGGCAAATTCTGAGAATTGCCTGCATAAAAGAGATACAGATGATCTTCCTTCTTGCAAAGCTTAAATACCACAGTCCTCTTCCTGAAGGCCTCTTTTACCAAAAAAAAAAAATCCCAATCAGCATGTGAGGATTTACCAGAGAGGGAAGCCTGAACTCAGGCCTGTACTCACCTAACCAGGCATTTACTTTCTAGCGCTACTGAAGACCACGAAAGATGGCCTAGTTCACTGCTGTCCCCAGTGCACCACTAACTCATGCCTCCTTGCCCCACAGTGGAGAGCTGGGCTCTTTCCCCAGCAAGTTGCCCCACGTATCCATCGCAGTTGCTGTAGTTTATCGCGGACTCCCTGTCTGGTGGTTTTCATAGAGTCCGTATAGGCTGGAGCTCTGCCGTAAACTGCTTGTCACCCTTGGGAATCTACCTCAGCTACTGAGGTGTGCACCGTAGGTATCAACTTGCCCAGAGGTTTTATGAAATGCGGTTTGTAGGGTATAGCTGCTTACGTTCAAGGGAGGATGGTGGTGAGTCACGCTTGTGCCGCTAGTAGGAAGTGTCTGAAACGTCCAGGAGCGGGTTTTGTTGTTCTTGCAGTGTCTGAGGTCAGAGAGGTTCTGCGAATCGGCCGTACGTTAGGTGCTTTGTCAAGGTTTGCTCTTCTGCATGAATCTGTGGGGATAGTGACTGATTTTAAAACGAGTTAAAATCTAAAACCAACGGGGAACTGGTCGTGAGCTGGTCCATAACTTTCAAGTCAGCATCCTGGGGCCGGGTGAGACCTTCAAGGTGTCCAGCGTAAGTACTTGGCCGTCAGCGAGGCCAAAGGGAGACCTGAGCCAAACGCCCTGCTCCCTTCTCGCCTTCCAGGCTTAGCCAGCTTCACCAGCTTTGCTCAGCTCCATTGCCTCTTGCAAGGGCCGGATCCTGCTGCGTTTGCGTGCCTCTTCATCCCTCTCCGTGCCCCGTAAATCGGCGATGAGCAGGGACTGCTTGGCTCCCCCAGGAGACCACAGAGGCGCTGGTCCGAGGCTTGCGCGGCATTCGGCAGCCGGTGGGGAAGCCAAGGGAGAAGATGAAGATGGGAAGTCACGGTCAGATCAGCAGACAGGGAAGGTCGCTGTTGTCCAGCGGGATGGGAGCGAGGAGGGTTCATGCAAGTTTAAGGGGCCAGAAGAGGATGTTAAATCAGCCGAGACCGGCTTTCAGCGGATAAGAGATTAGGTTTGGAATGTAGAAAAACAAAAAGGAGGTGACAGAAGGAAGAGGGAGCCGGAGATGATAGGAAATAAAGCCTGGATTATTTAGGATGAAAGAATGGGGCAACGGTGCCTTGTGTGTGTCTCAAGTCTCTGATTCCAGACAAGTTTCTGGCAGAGTATCTATTTTCTGGGTTCAAGATAAGCTTGATTAGAGCCATTTGGCTGGACTGCATGGTATTGTCAAGCACAACAGCGATTCCTGTCCACGGGTTTACATGGAAGAGTCAGGAGCTGTTTTCGTGGTTGATCCAGTTGGCTGAAATCTGCGAATTTATACCGAGAAAAGTTTCCCCTGGGGAACTGGGAAGAAGGTGTCCCTTCCCCCGGGGGACTGAAGGTGGATCAGTTGACCTGTGCACAGATGTGTGCCCTTCCCTCTCAGTGTCTGAGCTTGCCGGGCAAACCCGCTGTTGAACGCACTCCATCTTTCTGCCAAACTTCCTCACCCCTCCTTCCTAGAGAAAGAGTTAATTTTCAGATCCAATTTTCTTCTTATTTCCAGCTTCCTGATGTAATGCTGCTATTACCTTATTGGGGTCTTTTCTCCATTTTAGTTTTAGGGCCAGATGCTGGAACCCAGATTAAATTCCAGAAGTCCCAGGAGGACCTGTGGGAACACACAGACCAGGGCAGACATAAACACACCATCCAGAGGGAGAGGGATGTGTTTTTTTACTAGCTGCCAGAGGGGCAAGGAATTCCTTCTGACCTGTGGGGAGAGGGAACGCATGAAGAAGCCTTGAAGCTCAACTGGGCCCAGCAACATCTGCCTCTGCTGTGGGCATGACTTGCAATGAGGTGTTGGCCTTGGAGTTTCCTTCTGTAAACGGTGCAGGAGCTGAGCAGAGGGGAGGATCAGAAAGACCCTGAGACCAGGAAACACTGGGCAGATTTTAAGCGAGTGGTGGAGCTGAAGGTGAAGCCCAGGCTTCAGAGGGATGGTAGGTTAGATCTTTTTCTAGCCAGCTTCTGCTCAGAAAGGGAGCAGAAGAGAAGCCTAACCCCAGGCTTGAGCTGTGCCTCCGAAGAACTGTAAGGTCATCTACCGCCTTTAGGTGAAAGGAATGCAAAAGAGATTTAGTGAGGAGTGATGAGATGGGAAAGCAAGACCCTTGGTTATTCGGAGTGGGAGGAAAGGGGGAAGCGGTTCCCTGGTGGACTGCAGAGCTGTTACCACAGGGCTATATGGAAGCAGTCACTTTATACAATTTTGACGATGCTGAGCCATGACAGATGGCACCATGCTGAAGAACCAACTCTTGTGACAAGTCTTGTAAGAGGGAGCCTCCTTCCTTGTCAGAGCTGAAGTGATTCGCCCCACGTTGCTTAGGAAGCCTGTGGTAGCTGGGGCACTCTCACGTTGATTTTTGTTGTCCTAATCTGTGCTCTCCATGGGTTCTTCTCTTGCCTATACAGCTTTGGGGAGGACCTGCCTTTGTGTTGCTCTTCCTGAAGCTTTGCTGCAGGCTGACTTGCTCTAATTGTTCCAACGCTTTCTTTTCTTCTCTAGCTGTTCTGTGTTTCCTGGTGAGCGCCCTGGGGATAACAGCTGGATCTCACCGCCTCTGGAGCCATCGGTCCTACAAAGCCACGCTGCCCCTGCGGATCTTCTTGACTATTGCAAACTCCATGGCCTTCCAGGTAAGCACCTCCTCAACGTGCCGCTGTTCCTCAGAAGGAAGCATTCCCCTGAATCCCTGGCTTGGATGCGGGGCACAAGCTGATGGAGAGCTTCTTCTGTCCTCCTACCTCTTGTGAGGAAACAACCTGCCCTTTCCAGCTAACGCTGCGGTGCTAGAGTCCATCTCATTGTCTTCAACTTGTCTTATCAGAGGGTGACTCCGAGATAGCTGGGTGGGGAGAGGACTGTTGGCCAAGACCAAGGGTAGGAAAGCTCTCTAAAGCAGGAATGTACCCTTCCCTCGAGGTGTGGTTTCCCTAGGCTTGCTCCAGGTCCTGTGAAAGAGGTGATGAAGTGCTAAGTGTTCTCCTGGTGTTTGGGTTGCCTCACCCTCCTCTTGCTGCGTGGCTGATAAGGTGGGGAGGAGGGGGGACATCTGCACAGCCCAAGGAGCCAGGATGGGGAATTTGCTGCTGCAGGACCAAGAACTTGTTGAAATGATGCAGTTAAGGGAGACGCATCTGTGGTTCAGAAGAGGCTATTTAGGAATAACCCTGTTATATGTCACACCACTGGCTTCCAGAGGGTAATCCCAGGTCGGTGATGTTTCAAGGAGAGGAAGGTTGGGCCCATTCAGAGTGGCACAAGTGACTGCAGGCAGCTGATAAGCATGTCAGGATATTGCCTAACCACTGACGAGAGCCCTTCACAATCCACAAAGCAAACAACCCGGGGAGTCCTTGGGAACTGTGGAAAGTAGCAAAGATGGCCCTTTAGAAGAAGTCGGAGTGAAAATCCAGATTGCCATGGTGCAGAAGAATCCTGGTGGTCTCTCGGGTGTGCTGCTGTGAGGCAGCTCAGATGGCACTCCATCCTCCAACTGTACTTGAAGGGACTTTTTGGCTTGCTCCTGTGTAGGAGGTACTTGGGAGGGTGGCACGGCGCAGCACTTTCTGCCAGAAGAAGGTGAACAGAAAAGTATCGGTGCTGTGCCCCTAAGTAATTCTCCAGCTGAGGTGTGAGGGAGGAAGGGTAAAGCCCACGTGGACCAGGTATTTTAAAGACATTATCTTCCTTTCCCCCTTGTGTACCGTAGAGGATGTCACTTCATTGATGTGTAATCAGAACAGGGTGTGGATGAGTTTTTTTTTCTAAGCCTTGAAAAACTTTCTAAAACACCATTGACTTTCCTATTCTCTGTTAGTACCAAACCAGAGTCTTTCACGAAGAAGAGGAAGGGCCAAGCTGCTGATTCCAGCTACTGGTCCAGCACTCGGCAAAGGAATGGGATGGGTTGCTGTGTATTGGCTGGTCCTGTACAAAGCCCATCTTTCACAGGGTTATAGGGCAGAGGGGGAAGGAATTTGCTGAGCTATTGCTGTAGGGGATAGGAATAGACAAAGATGAGAGACAGACAGATATTTCAGCTTCAATAGGAACTAATCCAAAGTTTTACTGAAAATTCAGTACCATTCCCCACGGATTGATTTTATTTTATTTTTTTTTAATAGTTACTTTCAATTAGATCAAGAGAAGGTTTATTTTCAGCTTATCTCATTCCTGTTAGTGGCAGCAGCTCTAAGACGAGACCGATAACTTTTAAGACCAGAGGAGACTATAGATTATCTTATCTGAGGTCCTCCAGAAAACGCCTATTGGTTGCTCAGAGACCTCTGACTCGTGATTTCAGAGGATTTGGGAATTCAGCCCCTAGTCAGCTCCTTTACCTGCAAGACCAGGCAGCTGCAAGCACAGCAGAAGCTCTTCTGGTTATAGCCTGTAGCTGGAAACTCCCAAGGAAGGAGACATTCTCCTGGGCTTTGCTTGCTGGTCTCAGAAAGCCCTGATTTTCCAACAAGTTTGCAGTTAGAGGTGGTCCCAAAATAAGATCTGTAAAAAAGATAATGTGCTAAAGTTTGGGTCAATATATGGACTTTTCAGCTTCGAGACCCCTGATTTGTGTTTGCGCACAGGCCGTGGTGGAGGAGGTGGTACCACTCTCAAGCTGTGGTACATGGTCTCTTTCCAAATTCGTGCCTCCTGCCTCCAGCAGAAGGGTTTCCAGGAGGCAGGGAAAGCCTCCCCAGATGTGTGAACCCAAGCTGTCTGTCAGCTTTCACGCTGGGCTTTCTCATGTTACGTGATGCTGTGTAGGGTCTGGAATGTGAAGTAGAATCATAGAATGGTTTAGGTTGGAAAGGACCTTGAAGATCATCGAGTTCCAACCCCCCTGCCATAGGCAGGGACACCTCCCACCACACCAGGCTGCCCAAGGCCACCTCCAGCCTGGCCTTGAACACCTCCAGGGATGGGGCCTCAACAACCTCTCTGGGCAACCTGTGCCAGTGCCTCACCACCCTCACAGTGAAAAACTTCTTCCTAATGTTCAGTCTAAACCTGCCCTCTTCCAGTTTGAAGCCATTCCCCCTCGTCCTATCACTCCATGCCCCAGTAAAAAGTCCTTCCCCAGCTCTCCTGTAGGCCCTTTAGGGACTGGAAGGCCGCAATAAGATCTCCCCGGAGCCTTCTCTTCTCCAGGCTGAACAGCCCCAACTCTTTCAGCCTCTCCTCATAGGAGAGGTGCTCCAGCCCTCGGATCATCCTCATGGCCCTCCTCTGGACACGCTCCAGCAGGTCCATGTCCTTCTTCTGTTGGGGACTCCAGAGCTGGATGCAGTACTCCAGGTGGGGTCTCAGGAGAGTGGAGTAGAGGGGCAGAATCACCTCCTTTGACCTGCTGGCCACACTTTTGATGCAGCCCAGGATGTGGTTGGACTTCTGGGCAGTAGTAGACTTTGGGTCACAGGTGAAATGTTTCCAGCATGGGTACTGGTTGTGTTTCTCTGCTTACGAGACAGGGAAGGCTGCTGGGCCACCCTTTGCTGGGGGAACGCTGAGTGACCAAGCTCTGGCTAACATCAGTGAGGGCTGGTGACACTTGGGAGGTGCTCAGGGTTTGGCTGGAAGGCAGGCAGCTGTTCCCAGTATTTGGGAAAAAAGGGAGAGTTGAATCCTGGCCTGTGTCAATCAGTGCCTGATTGTGTGGCCCGCAGGTAAATCATTTCATCTCGGTTGAAGGAGGAGTGGTTGCAGCACTTGAGAGGGACTTGAGGAGTTGTGTGTCTGCTACGGGCTCCCGCACGGATCAGTCACTTGGTCTTTCCAGGCAAGAAATAGGGATGATTATGCCGCTTCCCTGACTTCAAAGTGTTTTGAGGAAAAGTCTTACGCACTCAGGAGATTAAGGAGCCTCTAAGGCAATAGAGGTGTGCTTGGATCTCCGTTTCATGTTTTCTAGGATGGTGTAATACATGGCTTTAAGCACATCAGAATCTTGGTTTAAAGGAATGAACACAGGCTTATTAAAATCTATTCTTAACACCGGCCAAAACAATCATTTCTTAATACAAATGATGAAAGCTCTGACATTTTCCAAACTGTATTGATTTTGCAGCTTAAACAGAACAGTTATGGGGCTGAAGGGGGGTGTTTTTGATAACTGTCATTGAAAGGTGTGTTTATTCTATTTCTAAAGAGGGGCCTTAATTTTAAGACTGTTTGATTTCCAATGGGGGAAAAACAAAACAAAAAAAATCAAAAAAAACTTGCTCCCAAGTTAAACAGATGTGATTTGGCAATCCCGGGAAGAGCAAGGCAGGCTGACCCATGGTAAAATGTCAGGGCGAAGGGAAGGGGCAGGTTGATCGATCCCAGCTGGCACGGTGTAGGGACGGGGACATGTGCCCAACGGGAGCTGAGCGTGTGAGGGAGGAGGCACGGGCTGGCCAGTGAGGGCTGGCCATTGCAGGGGTGGGGGAACAGCCTGACCAGTCGGAGCCTGGGATGCTGTAGAGGATGTGCAAACCAAAGCCTCAATTTAGCCAATTAAAAAGGGGAAAAAAAAAAAAAAAAAAGGCAGCCCACCAAAGAAGCAGATTTCAAAGAAAATTGAAGTGGCTGAGCAAAGAAAACCCAACCTTTGTTTTAAAAGCCCGAAACCCCAAACCCTAATGAAAGATAAGATGACTCATACAAGTTCAGGTCAATGGGATTTAGCTGTCTAAATGTTTTAGGGCCTTTTGTTGATTTGAAGGGAACATCTCCAGCCCTGGCCCTAAGTCTCCGCTCCTCTTGCTTTGCAGAATGACATCTACGAGTGGGTCCGGGACCACCGCGTCCATCACAAGTTCTCCGAGACAGACGCGGACCCACACAATGCCATGCGGGGCTTTTTCTTCTCCCACATCGGCTGGCTGCTGGTGCGCAAGCACCCAGACGTCATAGAGAAGGGCCAGAAGCTAGACCTGAGCGACATAAAGGCTGACAAAGTGGTGATGTTCCAGCGGAGGTGAGTGATGGGGTCAGCCCCAGCACAGAGCCGTGCGGGATGGAGCAGGAACCCCGCAAATGGGCTGGGGACCCCAAGCGCCTTTGATGGAGCAAGAGGGGATTGAGGGCACCATGTAAGACATGTTAGTCTTTGGTCTGCCTGGGGAGAGCAGTGCCTCTCCTATAGGAAGCATTTAGGAGCTAGTGCTCCCTCCAGCCCCCCACACCCGTTTCTTGCCCACCTATACGCTGTAGCATCTTGCCAGCGGTGGGATGTGCTTCCCGCCGCAAAGCACCTCCACGTCTGCCTGCCCACAGCCCTGCTGCTGCTTTGCCCGGCCCACAGCCCACCCATGGGTGCCTCCAGGCCACCCTTGCGGATGTGGTACACCTTCCAGGCCGTGCCTCTGCCCCTCTCCCATCAGTCTCCTGGAAACAGTGTGGTGCAAAAGGAGTTGAAAATGGGGAAATGAGAGAGGCAGTAACTGGGAAGGACAGTCTTGACTGACTGGTGCCTCTGGGATGGGGTACCTCTCAGCTGTCTGGGGCTATACTGGGACTGATCCCCAGAGGAGGCAAGCCTGTCACCAGGGCTGCAGGGATGGGGGTCTGAACCCATATAGCAACCACCCTCACTCGGGAGGTCCCTACTTCAGTCCCAAGCCAGGTTTGTGGCTTCCCTCCTTTTTCTGCCTGGGATTTTTCTGGTGGGTGATCAGAGGGATGGGGACCAACGTAGCTGAGAAACAAATGGCAGTGAGGCCAAAAGCAGGAGCTGGTGTCTGGACTCCTGGCGATGGGGACGTTGCTTGGTGCGGGTGTTAGATTGAGACGGGGAGAGCTGGACTTTAGTTTGAGTCTCCTGCCCGATGATAAGACTCGGAAGTCTTATCTTATGGCTTCTGTGCATCCAGGGCGAAAGATGCAGGGCTCAGGGGTGAGGTATTTCTGCACGTGATTTTCCCTGGGTAGCTGAATGTGAATCCTCCAAAGGGAGGACTGAACCGTCCCTTCCTGTCCTGCCCCTGCCACTGAGCGCTTTCCTCCTGGTCCCTTCCTTTCCAGATACTACAAACCCTCGGTGGTGTTGCTGTGCTTCACGCTGCCCACTGTAGTGCCCTGGTACTTCTGGGACGAATCCCTCGTCATCAGCTTCTTCATTCCAGCCATCCTGCGCTACACCATAGGGCTCAATGCCACTTGGCTAGTGAACAGTGCCGCTCACATGTTTGGCAACCGGCCGTACGATCAGCACATCAACCCACGGGAGAACCCCCTGGTCAGCCTGGGGGCCCTAGGTACGTTCAGCACCCGTGTCTTTTGCTGTGGGTGGGCTGTAGAGCGGGGACTGCCCCTCGGGACTGCAGCTGCTTCTAGCTGTGTCTGTGAATCCGGGTGTCCCCGGTTCCCCCTGCGCCTTCCCCCTCCATCTGGGGGTGTTTCCCAGGCGGGCCAGTGAGGACATAAGGGCAGTGGGGTTATCAGCTCCCACCAGCCTCTCTCCAGGCTGGAAAGGACTCTGCTACACTTAGCACCTCCTTATCTCAATAGCAATATTTTGTTTACCCTGCTCGAAGGTCTCTCTGCCCCGTTCACCAGATTGAAAAACCTCTGCTGCAGTCTCTGCTTATCCGTCTCAGATTTGTCAACTTGAACACTTACAGATGCACGTTTGGACACGTTTTCAGGGCAGCTGATGATTTTGGGGGGTACCTGAGGATGAGAGAAGCCAGATCATCTCATGTGTTTTCCCGAAATTTTGGGGACCTAGGAAAGTACCTCCCAGGGGTCAGCATTTGCCCTGATCTGTTCTCCCGAGCCCAAATCCTCAGCTGGTTTGCATCGCTGTGCGTCACTGGGGCTGCACTCATTTCCACCTCCAAAGGACTTTCTGCTCCTGGATTTTTAGTAGGGAGGGATTTGAACTGCAGAGATTTGGGGGGGTGGGAGCAGGAGTCCAAGCGATGTCATTGAAGTGGTGAGCACTGAAGCCTCCGTTGACAGTGTCCGGAGCAGAGGGTGGCTGACCAGTGTAGATTGCTCAGTAGAAGTCTGTCTGCGTTATTCCCATCTGGAAATGCCCATCTGGAAATGCCCTTTGGATCAGGACTGCCAGTGTTGTAGGAGTATTGATTGGCCTTGCTTGTTGGGGTCTTGCCGCAGGTCTACCTGGTAGCTCAACCAATACTAGAAGGCTTCTCATGGTGGCAGAGGAAAAGCTGTTAGGTTCCCCCTGGTGTTTTGGTGCAGTTGGTGAGACAGGGCCTTTCTCAGTTCCTCGCCACACACTTGTTTTCCTCTAAAGCACCATAGGTCCTCTCTGAATGCCATTGCCTGGTTTGGGCCAGCCCGGGCGTGCTAGACCATGCCCGAATGAGATGGGGTAGATTGTAGAGAGGAGCAATTGAGCTGAGAGGAGCCTGGACTGAATCCAGAGCCTGTTTTGGGAATGCGGTGCTTTGGGCCAAGATAAAGTGGCCATCACCTGGAGCTCTGCGACATCCTCTCCCTGGTCGTGTTTTGCAGGAGAAGGCTTCCACAACTACCACCACACCTTCCCCTACGACTACTCTACCAGTGAGTTTGGCTGGCGCTTCAACTTAACCACAGCCTTCATCGACCTCATGTGCCTCCTGGGGCTGGCCAGCGATCGCAAGAAGGTCTCCAAGGAGGTCATCCTGGCTCGGAAAATGCGGACTGGAGATGGAAGTCACAAGAGTGGCTGAGTCCCTGCTGTCCTTCACACACACATCCACACCTCTCCTTCCTCCTTTTTTCTCCCTTTCTCCCTTCCTGACCCCTCCGAACACGCTGGACAAAGGTTTAATGTTCTGTTTACTAACTACTGAATAATGCTACCAGTTTGCTTAAGATAACGATAATGAGTTTTAACCCCCCCCCCCCACACACACACACACACTGTATTTTACGTGATGTATTTAAGATCTAGGACTCTGCCTTTATAACGCAAGGCCACCCCTTTCCCTCCTCTCCTTTTCCTTTCCGTTCTTTCTCTCGAGCCCCTCTACCCCGTCCCCCGCTTTCCGTCGTCCCCCTCTCTCCCCGGCAGAGGAGCTGGTGGAAGCAGGCCGGGGAGGCCCATGGCAGCTCAACCTTCCCAGGTTGAGGGAAGCCTGTGCCGGCAGCCAGCTGAAGAGTTGAGCCAAAGTCAGTGACCCTCTCCCCACCACCTTCCCTCCACCCCCCCACCCCAAAATTCCTTCCTCTCCCCCTCTTCCTTCCTCAAGGGCTGCTGACAGACGCGGCGTGGCTAAACCGCTCGCCCCGGGGAGAAGCAGCCCCGGCGCCTTCCCTCGCCATCGGAAAGAGAGTTGTGTCTTTCCAAGATGTCTCTTGGGAAGCCTTCTCCCCGGCTGCCCCACCGCCCAGCCTCTCTGGCTGGGGAGAGGAGAGCCCCCAGACTCTCCCAGAGCTCCAGCCAGGTCCACCGGTGGCTTGGGGGGGCGGGGGTGGTCTGGTGGCGGCAGTGGACACTGGAGGGGGAGCCTCGGTGGCCTTATTACCTCCTCCCTCTGGTGTCACAGCCTCCCTGCCTGCACTGCCTGCTGCGCCCCGTGCCACCGGGGACCGAAGGCAGAGCCGGGCCCCGTCTCCACAGCCCCCCTGGAGAGCCACAGCGAGGAGGGGGACAGATGGAGGGGTGCACCACTGGCTGCCATGGGGTGGCACCAGCCTGGGGTGGCCTTGCTTGCCACCGCCGCCGCTGAGTTTTTTGCCAGCAAACGGGACTTTGCCAAAATGTAGAGGTGGGGGGGAGAGAAGAAGGATGCAAACCAAAGCTCCGCTGCTGAGTTAAGTTGCTTTACGTGCTGGAGAAACAGGGTCCCCGCTGGGTGGCAGGCAGACGTCCCGGCGTCCGCGCCTGCCCCGCGGATCCGCACCCCGTGCCGAGCGCAGGGATGGGGGCACGGGAGCGTCTGCGGGCGCGGGGAGGGCGCAGGTCCCTCCGTCTTCGGGGACTCCGCTCGGTCGATTAACAAGTGCCTGAGAAACACCGACGCGGGGCCGGGGGGGGCTGGAGGGAGCGGAGACCTCGGAGGCGAGATGATGCCACCAGTGTGGGCCACCTCCAGGCTCTCCTGCCCAGGGTCCACCGGGGTGGTTTGCCATTTCCCCGTTCCTCTGAGGGAGTGGGAAGGGGAGGCGAAAGCAGCTCCTCATTAGTCGCTTAGCTTGCCCCTCGGCGAGCCATCTCGCCACCTCGTCCCTCCACGGGCCCAGCAGACCGCGAGGGCGGCTGAGCCTGCGGGAGGGTCAGCCCCGTGAGGGAGCCGATGTGGGCACGCAGCTGGAGGGGGGAAAAAAAGAAGTCCTCGTGGGTGTCGTTCCCTGCAAGTCGCAGAGACCGCGGCTCAAGTTCAGGCGCTGGGTCAGGTTCTGGGCGCCATGGCCTCGAGACCCTCGCTGAGCTGAACGTGCTTTCCCCCCCACCACCCTTAACTCTCCCCATTATTATTAATTTTTTTATTATTATTATTAGTTGTAGCAATAGTATTGGTTTTTTTGTTGCTTAAATGCATCAAGTGGAGCTGGAGGAAAGCACAAGAGGTGGCCGGAACGGGGTGATGCTGGAGCGGGGCGTGCGGCGTCTCCCGTCCTGGGGCAGGCCGGGGAGGGCAGAGACGGAGCGGGCGCCGACGTCCTCACCATGGCTCCGCCACGTAGCAGCCAGGCGAGCTTCACGGCAGCTTTGCCTTCTCCTGCCGCTGCGCAGCTCACCAGGAGCCAGGATGGCTCTGTGATGTTCTCCTTAACAAGAACGCGCTTGTGACTCAGAAGTCCTTCTCCTCTCCTTTCCCCTTCCTGCCACCACCATGGCCTTGTTGTTGCTCCAGCAATGGGACCCTCGGAGGTTTTGAGCCATCAGGAGCGATGTGGTCTCCAGGCGAGAGGTACAACAGGGAGGAATGGAGCAGGGAGCCCTTCAGCTCCCCGGTGGCAGGAGATGGCATCCCTACTGCTCCAAGGCTCATGAGTGCCCAGGGGCTGGCTGGGGAAAAGGGGGTTGGGGCTGGAATTGTATCCTACCATTTAAAAAAAAAAAAAAAAAAAAAGCCCTCTGAAAAAAGAAACACTGTTGGCTTTGTAATTGCGGGCTGACTTCGCTCTGGTCTAAACCCCTCTGAACTCACAGAAGTCTCCAGAGAGGATGAATTTGCTCCAGCCGGTGGTTTGAAAGGGGCGTGGGGAAGGGGGAAGGTGAGGAGAATGATCTCCTGGCTCCTGGTGCCCTTAACGTGTTGTGTGACATACCCTATGGTAGAGAAGCGTGCCGTGACATGCTGCAATATTTCGCATCCTCTCAGCAGAGCAGCAGGGTTTGGCATCAAGGGTTCCTTTCAAATTTCAAGTGCTGATTTGGGTCCAGAATCTGGAATTGCGGTGGAAGCTGAGGAGCAGTAACCAAACAGTCCTGGTGTTTGCCCAGTCACTTTAAAGGTAGATTGGCAAATATCTCTGGGTGCCTTAAATCTTTCTTTAATATACATTAGGAGTATTGACAGCTATTTGCCGTTTGTTTTTTGTTTTTGTTTTTTTTGCTGAACTATGAACATTCGAGGGGTTTCTTAATTATTTAATTGCCTACATTGAACTGTGGGTGCAGGTGATTTTGAATGTATTTGAGTTAGAATTTTTGTTAGATTAAGAAACAGATACAACACTTTAAGTAGAACTTTGTTTGAGATATATATATATACATCTATAAATATATATATATATTTTTGGTGGCATGTTTGTATCCTGGACGCGTTGTCTGTATGTTTACCTTAAATGAGTCTGTGAGAGGTGGAAGCAGAGAAGGCAGCAGCGGGGCCTCGCGGCTATAGAGCAGCCCTTCCCCTGGGACCTGCTCCCGGCTTAGCTACTCGCTCGCTGCGTGATTTGGGACAAAATCACTTAAAAACTCCTCCGTGCCTCAGTTTCCCTATGTGTAAGAGGGGGTGAAGCGCTGCCTCCCGGGGGTGTGCCGCGGCTCGCTGCCGCCCGGCCGAGCGCCGGCGTACGTACCACGCGCGCACCGCTCTGCTGGCAGAAGCATGGACTGGTTTGTTTTTTTTCCAAAACCGTTCCCAGCCCCGCTGGTATTGTGAAGAGCAGATGTCCGAGTGTTGGGTGTTCAGGGGAGGATTGGAAAGTTGAATCTGCACATTGTCTAAGCTCTGTCACTGTTGAAATGTGAGTAGGATACGATTTTTCACAGCTTAGGGATTTCTGCATAGTAGTTTCTCTGTTTTGTGTACTGGAAAAGAAAAAAACAAAAAAAAAAACCTTTTTGAAATAATTTCTACTAATATGGAAACAGACATCTGGTTATGCTGATCTGAAATTTTATTTGTTCATAATAAAAATGTTACTTTAAAACTTGTTGGACTGATGACACGGCGGGCTGGGCTCGGTAAAGCACGCCGTGCCCCATCGGGATGGAGAACGCTATGTCCTACCATATCCAAACCCTTTTCCCTGCCAGAAGAACCAGGGGAGGGCGAGGAAAAAAAAAAACAAAAAACCCACTGGCTCTTTAAGCGCTGTGAATGAGCGGATTATAATGGCTTTCATACTCCAGCGCAGCCCGGGCGGCACACCCCAGCGAGGCTGCCCTGCGCCGCGGGGTTACTGCAGGTTAATTCCAGCCGGGGCCTCTCGCCAGAGCCTTGCGGCTGACGGATATACATGCAGCATAACACGTAATACCGGCAGCCCGTCTCCCCAGCCGGGCACGGCCACCGCCGCGTCAGGCGGGTTCATTAACCTCAGCGAGGTGGGGAATTTTCCTCCTGGGAGAGCCAACGTCCCCGGCTCTCCCCACCCCGTTGGCAGCTGGAGGGAAGTGAAAGGAGAAGGGTGGGGGGGGGAAATCCCCGGACCCAATCTCACTTTAATTGATGCTCCCTCACCCAACCGCCTTCCAAACATCCGAGCTTAGAGGCGAATAAGGCCGTCTCTGCGTGGCACCCCGGGGATGGCCGAGCCAGCCCGCCCTCGTTGGCGCGGCCGGCTCCTCGCAGCCGGCATACTGAATTCCTCGGCAAAATTGGCCCACGCTTTGGTTTCCAGCTGCAGCTTTCTGCTGCCGGAAAGCCCTTCGGGTGGGAAGGCCAGAGCCGGCGCGCTGCGAACCGGAGCGCGGGGGAGAGCGCCGGAACACGTGCTGGAGGGAGAGGAGGGTTAGCTGGGAAGAAGATCTGGGCTCTTCTGCAGCTGCATTCTCCCACCTGGCGGTGCGGGGCCAGCGCAGGCGGCGTGATGTGCGGCTGCCCCGAGCTGTGGAAACGCTCTGGTTCCAGAAGTACGTCC
This sequence comes from Anarhynchus alexandrinus, assembly GCA_008711295.1. NCBI lineage: Eukaryota > Metazoa > Chordata > Aves > Charadriiformes > Charadriidae > Anarhynchus > Anarhynchus alexandrinus. The sequence continues at coordinate 158,869 of VUYV01000249.1, forward strand.
CTGGAAGCACCAGAGAGGTGCTGCTTCTGGTAATCCCCTGTGCTTTTGATCCCAGCTGTGCCAGCACAGCCCCTCCTAAAACACGAGAAACGGAGGCGGCAAATCTTCAAACCTCCTGATTATTCAGCCAAGCCTAAAAATAAAGTTAATGATCCCTCTGTCTGAATTTTACGAGTGTGCAACTCGGATCTCGGCCTCTCCCTCTTCGTTAAAGGCTGTCATTAAATCCCCTGCCCAAAATATGTTGTCGTAGACCATCAAGCCCTTCAGCAGCGCCAGCTCAGCGTTTGTGCTTGTTGCCCGTGTTTCACGCATGACTATTATTCCCAGTTTCCTATGTAGTCTGTGAATTTGGGTTGCAAAGGCACCCCGAGGTGCAAAGGTCCGAGGCACCCCAACTTTGCTTCTCGGAAGATCTCCCACCCGCCAGGGAAGGGGAGGGAAGGGAAGGGTTAAGGCACCAGCCAGCTCTGCTGGGTAGGAGAGGACAGACAAACAAGCGCCTGCTTGTTCGGAGCCGGCCGAGGGAGCGCAGGGAGGGCTGCGGGCTGTCAGCAGCCAGGTGGAGGGTTTGCTGCATCTTCTTGCTCTGGACGCAACACGCGCAGGAGATGCCAGCGTGGTCTTTGTGGGGTGGGGGATGACCAGGTTCCAGCTGCGACCCCCCTCCCCAGCGCAGGGATGCAGTGAGCACAGCTGCGAGGAGCCCAGTGTACCCAGCCCAGGACCCCGGGAGCGGGACCAGGGAGGGCATCCCAGGGGGGGCAGTGGTCCCACCAGGAGCTGCACCGAGCTCCCACCACAGCGAGAAACCAGTAGTTGCTGCCGACCCTCCAAGAGGGGCCAGGACTCCAGGAAGGCTGCGGGGACCTCCTGGGGTGCAGGGGGGGAGGCTGAAGGTGATGGGGGGGAGTGAACAAAGTCCCAGGAGAGCACGTGGAGGAGATGGCACCACAGCAGCCGCGCACGACAGATGGATGGAGTGGGCGGCATTTGCTTAATGCCTCAGCCCTGCCCCGGAGGGACCTCTCCTCCTGGGGAGCCCCACCTCCACCCTGCCCCGGTGGGCAGCGCTCCGGTGCGTGGCTGCCGTGGCCAGCACGTACCCCGAGTGGCTGCTGGCACGGACCCCAAGACAGCGGGGTGCCCACAGGCACGATGCCCGACCTGCCACGAACTCCC
>VUYV01000249.1:160655-189087 GCA_008711295.1 Anarhynchus alexandrinus
CGGCGAGCATCCTTCCCCCCCACCCCGCCCCGCATCCAGCGCGATCGCCGCCCGCGTTGGTGCTTTCTCTTAAAGCATCGGGGGGGGGGCGTGGGAAATAGGGGCACCTCAGCCGCCATGGAAAAACGAGCTCCGGTTTTAGCTTTAAAAACGAAGAGTAAATAAGCCAGGAGGCAAAAAAAATATAATCCAGAACGTGTGTGGACACATATAGTCACTCTCAAATGCGTATACATATACACAGATGAACACTCAAGTATCAGTCATAAAGCCTGATATGTAGATTTGGGAAACAGGCTTAAAAAAATACATGATTTTCATACACGTGAATGTTAGTTGTGTTATGAATCTGGTCATCTTGTAACTATATTGAAAGTTGGCGTTACATGAAAACAACCAAATCCTCCCTTCCTTAGAATTCTTAACTAAAAAAAAAAAAAAGGAACCTGTAAACTACGTCTTTTGTTTCTTTTTAAACTGCATAGAAAGATATAGCACTTTGCAGAACAAACAGTATTTCATAATGGAGACCGAAGTGACGACAGCTGTTACATGCCAATTTGGCTTCGTAACAAACACATCTGCTTGTTTAACATTTTTTTTTCAGTTCTCCTATAAATAGCTTTTTACCAAACACTGGTCTTTAGCACTCAAACAGAAGTGCCTGTCCCTTTTTCAAAATGCCTGTGACCTTCAGTCACTTTACAAGCTGACTAAGCAAATTGTCATTTTGACCAAAAGATCGTAAATACACGTCCCTTCATCTACAGAGAGCTCTCACATTCTGTCACATTGACACAGGTATATAAAATTAATGGTTTCTAGGCTAATCACCCAATTCCGGTGACACCTGCCATGTGATTTTTAACATTCAGAAGCAGGAGAATACTTACAGTCATAATATTGCACTTCTTCCTTGTCTTTTTGAGCTGCCTAATTAAATCATGGTGATCCAAATATCATGCATTTAACTGCCAATTTATCACCTAAAATAGATTTGGCCTGTCCTTTGAATCCCAAAGAAACTATACATTGTTCCTGGGTGACCACTGGGAAGCGCACCATGAGAAAACCAAGATAATTACTTTAAAAGCCCTGAAAGGCTACAGCTGTGCCTGAGGTTTTCCCACCTCAAGCAGGTGAGGGAGCATCAGGCTACCCTGCACTCACCCACCCACTATTCCCCCCCAGCCAAAATTCTTCCCAGATGACTTAGAGAGTTTAGGTATGTCTTTTTTTCAGAGGGCAAAAATGGTGGGGGCAGGTTTCAACTAACTTCAGCAATTTTAAACCGATGTGGGAAACCCACTCTGGTTAAATAAGCATCCTCTGGAGTCAAGAGAGACAGGGAGGCGGTTCCCGCGGTGACTCACAGCAGCAATCCGAGATACCTGTTTTAGAAAAGGGTGAATCATCCGCTGGTGGCGCATCCGTAACTTCTATATACGGATACCTGGATTAGCCGTTGGATGCCTGTCTTTTAGGTGATGAGTTTGGTGCGATGGGTTCCGCACCTGGATTTTAACGAAGGGAGCCCTCAACTCTCCAGCAGCGACCCACAAAAGCGCACGCTCGGAGAGCTCACAGCGAGACACGTGTCATCTGAGGCATCTCGGTGGCTTTGCTCTGTGACTCAGCTTCCTTGTTTGGAGCTAAGGAGGTTCAAAATGCCCCAAGAATTACTGGAAACTTGAAACTGGAAAATTTTAGATGCGCTTGACAGATAAGAGTACTTTTGGTTTTTTTGCACAGGAGGTGATAAACTTCTGGAAATTGTTGCCGTGGGATGTCGTGGTGGCAGACAGCATCAACAGCTTCCCAAAGGGTTTAGAGAGACTGACAGTAAACAAGGTCCATAACCAGATGGTGAAAGCAGAGATGTGCCCTCTAACAGAGACAGACACAAAAGGTTTGTGGACACAGGTCTGAGCGGAGCAGACCTCAAAGGGCTCCCAGGCTCTTCCTGAACAGCCTCTCCTGTCGCCACTGATGGAAAACATGACATGGGGCAAGATGGGCCATCAGTACGAAACCTTCTTTTCACCATTGCCTGGCGGGTACAGCGGGATAAGGAATAGTTGCCGGTAGTTACCCTGCTCTAAATGCTGCTCTCATGAGAGCATTCTATTCTCATTCAGCCTTCCAGTCCCTAAAGGGGCTACAGGAGAGCTGGGGAAGGACTTTTGACTGGGGCATGGAGTGACAGGACGAGGGGGAATGGCTTCAAACTGGAAGAGGGCAGGTTTAGATTGAACATGAGGAAGAAGTTTTTCACTGTGAGGGTGGTGAGGCACTGGCACAGGTTGCCCAGAGAGGTTGTTGAGGCCCCAGCCCTGGAGGTGTTCAAGGCCAGGCTGGAGGTGGCCTTGGGCAGCCTGGTGTGGTGGGAGGTGTCCCTGCCTATGGCAGGGGGGTTGGAACTCGATGATCTTCAAGGGCCTTTCCAACCTCAACCATTCTATGATTCTATGATGGCCCCTGTCGCAGCACGGGGACAGAGAGGGCCGGAATCCCACCCCCGGGATCCCACCCAGCTTCGGAGGCACTGCTCCGATTCCTCCATGTCATTCCTTCCAGTTCGCTTCCCCCAGGCTTTGTTTTTAATACTCTAAGGTTCTGAGGAGTCCAGCCCTCCAATTATCAAGATGTTTGATGGCACACAATAAATATTGAATCTTTGGGAATGAAGCTCGTAACTCAGTTTGCCACTCCTGACTAACGAGCCCATCTCAAACTCATAAATGAATGAGTATGTTCTTCGGACTAATGACCACATAACATGCTGGGATTGATGTTGGGGAAGATATTGCAGACACATGGGAGTTTTCAGGAAATATCAAGGCTCTTTAGAACCGCTACTAACAATGCACTAGCTTTGTTTTAATGTCCGTGTGGGATTTATTTTCTGTGTTTATGAGATTTTTCTTTGTCTCTAGGCTCTCCAATTCCAATTAAGCTGAGTCATGTGCAGGCAGAGCATAAGGGGTTGCATTAGAAGGGCATCAAAAATGGAAATTTTTGCTTCACAGAAATTACCTGTATCACTCCTATTATTTGGATTCAGAACAAACCCGAAAGGTGAAAAATCGAAGGAAAAATTTCCCAGACTCTTTCAATTTATCTGAAGACAGACAAAAAACCAGGATCTCCAGCTGTCTTGCCTGGTTGGTTTATTGTGAGGCAGTTCTGTCTTTCCGCCTTTCCTTCCTTTCTTTTTTTATTTTGACTCCTTCCATCATAATATACATAATCAACACCTTTTCACACAAACATCACTGAAAAGTCTTTTCCAAGCAAAAGCTTTTCAGTTTGAAAGTACTCAAACCAAAACATTTCAAAATGGCCAGAACATTAGCTTCCCTTTTTTTTTTTTTTTTTTCTCCTCTGAGATGATATTTCTGGTTTCGGGCAGCGTTTCAGTTATGATGACCACATTTTCTGCTGGCAAGAGGTCCCGTCAGCGTAATTTAGCTGGTCAGAAGGATGATGCAGTCTCATACCCCTTGGGCTGGGCCAGCCTGGAGTTTGAGTCACTACTGGTGCATTTCTTTGGTTCCTAACTCTGTTATTGGCTTCTTCCATGCCACTGGGCAGGTCTCCTAATCCTCCAGGAATTGGGGCAGACGCTGCTTTCCTCCCTCCCGGCTTTTCTGCCGCGCTTTCTGGAGGAGAGACCTCCCGTTGCACATCTAGCGCAGGGAACCGGAGCGTGGTTAGGGCTGTTATAACCCAAATGGCTGTGCTAAAAACCTTCTGTCTCATCTGCTCTGCTTACAGTTCAGCCGTTCCCGTTTCCGAGAGGTTCACAAGGTGGGTCCCCAGGTCATCCCTCGACTTTTGAGGGAAAACAGAGCAGAATAGTCCCCTGTCCTTCGCTGCTGCAGAAAGCCTTGCTGGAACCCAACGCCCGTGCAAGGAGACACTGAAGCACTTGAACCAAAGCGCCCTCTCCCAGGAGGTGCGTGCACGGGTTTTTCTCTCAAGAGACTCAAATCAGCTCTAGCTGCACATTTAAATACTTAATGCTTTTGAATGATTGATGGGTTGAGGTACAGCTCTGCTAATATCTGCTTTGTTCTGTGCCTGCGTCCTCATCTGGATGTCTTGAGCTAACAGAACGGCACAGCCTGGTAGTAAATGCCTCTGCCAGGGGAACTGGACACATTTCATTCCTTGGCAGCGTGTTTACTGTCAGCTCCTTCTTCCACCTGAGCAGGTACAGGAATCATGGAATCACGGAATTTTCAGAGTTGGAAGGGACCTCTAGAGATCATCTAGTCCCACTCCCCTGCCAAAGCAGGATTACCCAGAGCACAGCACTCAGCACTGCATCCAGGCGGGGCTTGAAAACCTCCAGAGAAGGGGACTCCCCCACCCCCCTGGGCAGCCTGTGCCACTGCTCTGCCACCCCAACCGGAAAGGAGTTTCTCCGTGTGTTTGAATGGAACTTCCTATGTTCCAACTTGTGCCCAGTGCCCCTCGTCCTGTCACTGGGAACCACTGGAAAGAGTCTGGCTCCATCCTCCTTCAACCCACCCTTTAGATACTTGTACACAGTAATAAGGTCTCCCCTCAGCCTTCTCTTCTCCAGGCTAAAGAGTCCCAGCGCTCTCAGCCTCTCCTCATAAGGGAGATGCTCCAATCCCTCAGTCATCTCAGTTGCCCTACGCTGGACTCTCTCCAGCAGTTCCCTGTCCCTCTTGAACTGGGGAGCCCAGAACTGGACACAGTATTCCAGTTGTGGCCTCACCAGTGCAGAGTAGAGGGGGAGAATGACCTCCCTTGACCTACTGGCCACACTCTTCCCTATGCAGCCCAGGATTCCGTTGGCCTTTTTGGCAACAAGGGCACACTGCTGGGATATACTGCGAGGATCACTAATTGCCTGACCCGTCTTTGTCAGCAACCACCTCGGCTGAGTTTTCCCTGCCCCACTGAGTTACTTTCGTTCAGCCCCGGTATGATGTTGTGCAGTACCGGATTTCCATGCAGCTGGAGGAACCTCTCACCATCTCCTGCCCAGCGCTGCTCCGCCGCCCGGCAACACAGCCGCTGAGCTGGGCCACGGGCGAACTCTAAGCTCCAGGGAACGCTAAGGACAATCTCTTTGCCCTTTAGTTGCACAATAAAGATACGCCTGCCTCCTGTATGGCCAGAACACACAGATACTTCTAACCTAAAGGTTTGCCTGGGCGTAACGTATGGTGTCCGACCTCCTCTGGTCTCCAAGAGGTAAGGCAGATAGCTGGGCACCAGCTCTAGCACAAAGGGTAGTACCACACACATATTTATAGATGTGCTTGCTGTTCACTGCCATGCTTAAATGCATAGGACTGCTCCAGGCATACCAAGTAGTAAATATTTATGAGGTCAGGCGGGGATCAGGCACTGCATCTCTCATGCAAACCCCACTTCAGGGCACATTAACCTATTAAACGCACTCACCTCCCTTCTGTAAAAGGCTACTGGGGAGAAAAGAATTCATTTCTGGTCATAAAGGGGCCCCAGTGCAGCAGTAGAGAGCAGTGCTCACTTGCAAAGTGAGTTAGCTTAAAGATAATCCACCCCCTTAAAGAAAATTCCCCCCACCCTCAGTGGAAAATACTGAGACGCTCTAGATCAGCTGGCATGGATAAAGCACCTCCCAGTAAAAGCTCAGATTTACAGCTACTGAAAAAGCGCCTCCTTCCTCCTGTGTTTGGAAATAGCTTTGCCACGGCGAGAGGACAGGGATAGGCAGCTGTTGGGGGAGATGGGGACACCGATACAACGCCGTTCTTGCTGTGAGATAGCGATGAGAGTGCCACCTCGGAGAAAACGGGCAGCAGGGGCTGACAGCTAACCCGGCTGCTGTTTGACTGAGCCAGCGGGGAAAGGGGACTGGGAGCTGATTCCAGTGAAGGGCATGCCAGATAACAAACGGCGCGGTTGCCGCGGCTGGCAGGGGTGTCTGTCGCAGTGACGTACACAAATAACGAAAGAGAAGGCGTTTGGCACTGCGAACCCCCAGCGAAGCCCGCGCAGAGCACGGTCTGTCAATAAGGGCTGCACGTGCCCCCGATTCCCCGAATGACAGCTCTGCAATAAGCTGGGTAAGAAACTCGGCTTTGGGAAACAACCTGTGGCACTTCACTCGGCGCTGAAGTCCACAGCGAGTGACTCTTCTTTACTGACGTGTCAGCTTGGCCTTCTCACGCTTTCCCGCTGGTTTATACTTTTTACCATACGAACCACAAACCACCGCCTGTTTTTCATTTCTAATTCTGTGGGGGACTTCTGAACGCTTTTGAAACCTAACAGACAACGCCGGCGACGTCGAGATGTGCAACGTGTGTAACCCGCACGCCTGCACACCTCCGCCATCACAGGCAACAGCCGCGCGGGGAGGTGTCAAGCACAGCATCACAACCCCATCAGTTTTCCCCACTGAAGTTCTTCATTCAGAGCGTTTCTCCATTCCTTCCAAAAAGCCAACTCCTCCTGTTCTCTCGGTTACACTGGTCAGGTCCCCCCTGTGCCTCCTGACCCCCCTGCAGCTGACCGGGGCGTAGGTTGCCCATCACACCGAAAGCAGCCGCCTGGCGGGTCCTTAGCAGCCCTCCTGGTAAGAGGGAACAAAACCTGAGGGATCCTGCAGTAGGGAAGGGCCCGGGTAATGGCGATCAGGAGCCCACGGACTTCTCTCTTACAGTGCCCCTTTGCCCAACCCTTATTCCCAGCCCCTTTGGCTGCTCAGGGCAGGAGCCTCTTGGAGGGTCAGAGACTCCACGGAGGGGAGGAATTAGGAAGAGTTTCCGAGCATTCACCCTTTTCCTCCACTGTGGACACCCGAGATGACGAACGCTCCTTTCTCCGGGCTCGCTGGCTGGCACTAAATTCAGGACTTCTTTGGAGACCCTTGCTGTGCAGCCAGCAAAGGTGTTTCCTCCTTCGGCAGCAGGAGACTGACACTCGTCTGGGCAAAACCGGGGAAAGCCAACCGAGACCATTGGCGAAGCTGCCAGACTGAGCCAGTGCTGCTCAAAAAAGGAGCCAGACTAATTGAGACCTGCAGAAGGAGTAGACGATCTCATTAACCACACGTGTAGGAAAGCCCCGAGCGTACCTATTCGCGAGTAACCACCACAGCATGCCAGATCCCAGAGAGCTCTCTCCTGGTGTGAAAGCTTGGGCCGCTCTGCCACGTTCCCATACACAGCAGAGATGTAATTTGCTAGCTGCCGGGGGCTGCGCGGTTACGGTGCTTCTCTTAACCCTTCTGGAGTCTGCAAGGAACTCTGTTCTTCACCAGCGGTCAGGCTGGGCGGCTGCACCTTACAGCGCGGCTATGGCAGGAGGTCATTGCTCCGCGTATGAGACAGGTGGACCACCAGGAAAAACCTCTGCGTGTCCAGATTCAAATCCATAAAGCGTCCTGAAGACAGAAATGTTGGCACAGGACAAAAGTCCACGGATACTACTAAAAATCAGGAATCAGAATTGGTCTACCTGAACTCGTTTCATGTTTATACGTCTCTAAAGGATGTCACTGAATAGTTTTGGTCAAAAGCAGCCCAGAAGGCCAACCGCATCCTGGGCTGCATCAAAAGAAGTGTGGCCAGCAGGGCGAGGGAGGTGATTCTGCCCCTCTACTCCACTCTTGTGAGACCCCACCTGGAGTACTGCGTCCAGCTCTGGAGTCCCCAACAGAAGAAGGACATGGACCTGTTGGAGCGTGTCCAGAGGAGGGCCACGAGGATGATCCGAGGGCTGGAGCACCTCTCCTATGAGGAGAGGCTGAAGGAGTTGGGGCTGTTCAGCCTGGAGAAGAGAAGGCTCCGGGGAGATCTTCTTGCGGCCTTTCAGTACCTAAAGGGGGCCTACAGGAGAGCTGGGGAAGGACTTTTTACTGGGGCATGGAGTGACAGGACAAGGGGGAATGGCTTCAAACTGGAAGAGGGCAGGTTTAGATTGAACATGAGGAAGAAGTTGTTCACTGTGAGGGTGGTGAGGCACTGGCACAGGTTGCCCAGAGAGGTTGTTGAGGCCCCATCCCTGGAGGTGTTCAAGGCCAGGCTGGACGTGGCCTTGGGCAACCTGGTCTAGTGGGAGGTGTCCCTGCCTATGGCAGGGGGGTTGGAACTCGATGATCTTCAAGGTCCTTTCCAACCTAAACCATTCTATGATTCAATGATTCTATGAAAAGGGGAGACAGGAAGATTGGTCATATGGTTGGTGACAAGCCCAAGCACAGGCTTTAAAATAGGAAGGGAATTACATCTCTGTGGATGGAGAGATCCAGGGAACGGCAAAGGTGGGGGGGGGGGACCTCAAACAGTCTGCAAAACTCTCGAGAGAGCTGTGGCAGGGAGTCTTTGAGTCAGGAAACGTCACGTATAGGCTCTGGGACCAGTTAGAACAGATAAACGTCGACTCCATCCATGTAAATGTGATGGTGTCATTGTGGTCAAGCGCTGATCCATCCACCTATTGATCCAGCTCGTTCCCCATGAATTTGAGCCCACCTCATGCCACAACAACACATACTCTGCCAAGGACATATATCTTCCACCAGCCCAGTAAAGCGGTATCATAAAGGGTATCATAAAAGTCCCCTCTGTACAAGTTTGTGTGTTTAAGTTCTATGTATTTCTATAGATTCAGATGGCGAAATAGTTACCAGAAAACATCACAGGCCAAAGACGAGAAAAGATAAATGCTAAGAAGATATTATGTGAAAGTTTCCCGAGGGCGGATAAGCTTTGGAGACAAGGAATCCTGATGATTTTGCAAGAACTGATAAACTTAGACCACCGGAGTCTAACGCTGTGCGAGGCTGCCAGCGCACATTAGCATCTACAACAGGTTGTATAACTTGGATCACACCCAGGAGGGCGGTGGCTGCTATACGCAGATGAAGACTACGGAGTTATGTATACAGCTGGTGAAACAAAGTGCCCTCTGAAGGAATTTCTGAAGCCCTGCCTAGAAGCCACTGGTGCGTCAGGATGACCTTCTTCTTTCAAGTGTGCACATCGGGGTTGGCCTCCCAACGGTTGCTCCAGCTAATAAGTGGATGTGAATGAGTGGTGTGTTATGTGAATAGTTCCCTGCTATTACTAATAACACCTTGTTTCTATTAACAACAGCAGCTAATGAATAAAAGATATTTTAAGAAATAGCGGTTGTAATCTGTGTTTGCCCCTATGGAGGAAAAAGGAATTTACACCTCTTGTTTGGGACAAACATGATAAAGACAGTGCGGCACTCAGACCTCTTCATGGGGGGACCTGCAGACCCAGCTAGGACAGACAGCGATAGCACAGGACAGCTTCTTTCACCAAACAAGCCCCTAGCCATGAAACGGTTTGTTGAAATCCCGGTGAAATCCTTGCCACTGCTTGCCGGAGGGAACTGGCGGCTGTGGGAAATACGTTCCTCCTGCTGAAATGTGCTATAGGAAATTCAGTCAAACCCAGCCCTGCGGAGGAACTTGACAGGAACCGCGGAAGGGTTTGTAAGGGCAAGAGCTGTTCAAAGGGAGAAGGTCCCACATAAGAACCAGCTAACCGCCATCAGCTCCATCACCCACGCGTTGTCTTCTCTGCGTGCTCCAGTGCATGGCTGGGGACCGTGAACTGGCAGACCCAACTCTGCCACTTCGTCACTCTACAGACATGGCTTGTCGCTTGAGTCGGCGATTTTTCTGAAGCGTCTCCATAGGCGATGCCTCGTGGCTGCCACTGATGTCCAGAAAAACTATGCACACTCAGCACTTCCAATGCAAAAACCCAACATGTGTTGCAAGTCACATCGCTGCAAAAAACTGAGACCTACAACATTTTATCTTGTAAGCCTCCCCCTCCATCTGCCTCCAGGTAACCCGCATTCCTGTCTCCCCAGGGCTGTCAAGTCTGTACCTCCACTTAAGGAGCAGACAGATTTCTCTGTCTATAAAAAGAACGTGAGGTTGTTTGAATAACTATTGCGACAAAACTAGCTTTATTGAGTCAGACCAAAAGTACCCTCTGACTAACCACAGCCAGCAGCAGATGCTTAGAGGCCCTACAGAAGAGCAGTCAGATTATATCTGGACCTTCTTTTTTTTTAATAACTACCAACAGCCTCATCTTCTGCGAAGCACTCCTCGCATGTAAGCGTTGAAAGGTTTGAAGCAGATCACACGTAAAGTCTCGCACATAAAGGCAGCTCCTACCCTGGGGAGACTTTATAACCCAAGAGGTAAAAGCCCCGTACGCAGATGCAGGCACAGAACGCAAAGCGTTCACGGCAAAGCTGAGAATCAAACGCAGCCTCTTGGCACCAGGTTATATTTTCAAAACCATCTGTCCAAAACACGATGGAAATTATTAAACTAAAGAAACAAGGGCTTTGGGCAGGTGACACTTCCTTCCAGATTTCCTGGCGGTGTTCCAGACTTGATCACCGAAATGTCACGTGCCCACCCGACCTCTGCGAGCGCGGTGCTGCCACACGCCCAGCTGAATCGCCGTTCAAGCAAAACTTTCTGCTCGGTGAGCGTATTTCCTGTTGTCTCCAGTAACTCCTTCAATCCCGGCACACTGATACCAGCAACATCATAATTTATTAAGATATGGTGCAGTGGTTTCCAGTGTTGGTTTTTTTTTTCCCCCAACACTGTTGTCATCACTGATGAGGTCCTGGCTTTGAGAGCTCTCTGGGTTTGGGCAGCCAGAGCTGATGCCCCGGGTGAGCTGTGGTCAGCAAACATTTGCCATCAGCAGCTGAATTCCCGCTGTCACTCGCCAGCTCGGGCAGACGATGAAGCCCTTCGCTTTTGTGCCCAGCACCTCGCTCCAAGGGCGAAAGAAGATCCCTCAGCCCGTGGGACTTCCTGAGCCCTTGCGTTGCCTACAGCTGCTGGGTTTGTTTGATGCCCATGTAAAAGAAGCCAAACTGGGTGCGATCGAAGAACAAGAGGAAAAGTGAGCTGGCTCAGCTCTGCTTTAATGATGTTAGTCATGAATTTTTACTCACTCAAAGATCCCAAAGCTTGCTTTCCTTTTTTTCCCTCTTATCTCTTTCATCTGTGTGAAACAGGTGATGTCAATCCTGCTGAGACAGCCCTGAGAACTTTGCTGAGCTTTGACACTCGCACCTCTACCTCAGACTTCAAGGAAAGCCTGTGGGACGTCAGCAGCTGTAAAGCTAAAGGGACTCCTTTCCAATCCTCTCTACCAGTGCCAAAACATTGTCAAATCCCCACGCTTCAAGCAGAAGCCTTCCTACTTCAGAAAGCAACGTGCCTTTCCCTCTGCTTCCTCCTGCGCATCAGCAAGCAGGGTAGCTGATGGATGATGCGAGGGCTGGAGCACCTCTCCTATGAGGAGAGGCTGAAAGAGTTGGGGCTGTTCAGCCTGGAGAAGAGAAGGCTCCGGGGAGATCTTATTGCAGCCTTCCAGTCCCTAAAGGGGCTACAGGAGAGCTGGGGAAGGACTTTTTACTGGGGCATGTAGTGACAGGACAAGGGGGAATGGCTTCAAACTGGAAGAGGGCAGGTTTAGATTGAACATGAGGAAGAAGTTTTTCACTGTGAGGGTGGTGAGGCACTGGCACAGGTTGCCCAGAGAGGTTGTTGAGGCCCCATCCCTGGAGGTGTTCAAGGCCAGGCTGGAGGTGGCCTTGGGCAGCCTGGCCTGGTGGGAGGTGTCCCTGCCTATGGCAGGGGGGTTGGAACTCGATGATCTTCAAGGTCCTTTCTGACCTCAACCATTCTATGATTCTATGGCATAGCTCCAGTGCCCTCTAATGCTTCCAAACCACCGCTGTTGGCAACCCAAGCAGATGCCACCTTTGTCTGGCAGAGTGGCATTCAGAAAGCCACAGGGTATCAAGTGAGAGTTCTCCAAGGCTGCATCACCAGACTTGCTAGAGAGGAGCCAGCAGGAACCTTAAGATTAAATCCCGTCGCTTTAGTAGTTCAATTAACTAAAGTGCAGATGGAGTGGGTGAGGGAACCTGTATGAAGTAATTAAGCAATGCACCTACTCAAGTTAAGCCCCAGTGACATTCACTCCTTCCCCTCAGACAAGTGTCTCTGATCTGGGCCTATACGCAACAAGGTGAACATACCAGCTCCTCCACCACCAGGACAGAAATTCCTGACTTCCTTTTCCCTCCCTCATTCTCACGAGGATAGTTTTATTTTTTTTTATCTGATGCATGAAACATGAACTGGACTGGGGCTCAAGAAGTTTGGATGCTCATTCCCACTCTGCCACTGACCGGCTGAGCAACCTCGGCTGTGCCCTCTTGTTCCTTCTTCACGAGAAGGAATGATCCCCACCTCGCTGAGCCTCATGCAACACACCACTGCTGCGGCTTCTGTGGTACTGCTGCACCCATTAAAGGAGTAATTGGGCCTGTCCTAGATGGCCAGAGGCTTGGTAAATCTGTTCTGAACCATCCCAAGGCCTACCTATTTGGTTGTGCGTTTTTCATAGACTCATAGAATTGTCTAGGTTGGAAGAGACCCTTGGGATCATCGAGTCCAACCATCCACTCTGCTCTACAGAGTTCTCCCCTACACCATATCCCCCAACACCACATCTAAATGGCTCTTCAACACCTCCAGGGATGGTGACTCAACCACCTCACTGGGCAGCCTAGTCCAATGCCTGACCACTCTCTCTGTGAAAAATTCTCTCCTAATGTTCAGTCTTTTTCCTGAGATCCTTTTTTTTTTTTTTTTTGGCAGATGAAGAAAAAAGAAAGTCAATTTGGGAACAAACTGCTTTTAAAGTTTTGACATAGTTAGGTAATATAAAGGTTTGCAACTGGTTTATTTGCTTAGTGATGAAACGGCAGAGAATATAGCCACTGGCAACCTTTCAGCTCTTCAGATGTCAGAGGAGATATGATAGCTGTTCAGATCTAGTAACATTGCCTTATGGACACTGTTTGAGAATCAAACATCTGTAATTTTCCCTCAGACGGGACATCCTGCCAACCACCCCTGGGACACGGTCACGCTAAGAAAAGCGCCAGATTTTCTGTTTTTCTGCAAGCACCAGAGAGTTGCTGAATCTTTGGCTGACCACAGAAACACGAGAACAGTAAACTTCATGGGTGATAAGACTGATGCCAGGCAACGAGGAAACCGGCTGATTGATGCACACCCCACCGTCTCTGACATGGGAGGAGCAAGGGGTTACTTAAGTGAAATCACTTGATCAGGCGCTGTCAGCACATGAACATTCGCTCAGGCTGAAATCACCCAAGCAAGACAGCAGCTCTGGGACAGACCTCATGGAAGGGTGGCCTCAGCCTCCCAGCTCCTCAGGTGACACTTTCTGAGCTCGGCCCCTCCACCCCAGTATGTGCTGAGAAATATTCCTGGTTTGGCCAAAGAGACCCCGCAGCAGACCTGCTCTGGCATAGGGAAGACCATGCAGATCAACCGTTGAGTTGTTCAGAGACTGGAGAAACAAAGCTCTCCTGTGGCCCTGGAGAGGGCACAAAGGCACTTAAAACAGCAGCTGTGTCCCCAGAACTAATTCGTAAGCTTCTAGACCCTAATGAGATCCCAGCGACAAGCAGAGAAATGCCACATAGGAGGGCAGACTGCCACATCATCATCATCAGAGAGGCTTTCAGAAGCCTTGATTGCCCGTGAGGCCAGGGACACAAAGGCACCGCTTTCCTTAAGGACGGGGGACGCTAGACTTTAAGAAACAGTTACAGGCTCTGGAGCCTCACAGTTGCTTCAGGTTCCTAATATCAGAGCCTAAAAGCTTCCCTCTCACACTACCCAGAGCATACCTAATCCCAGAAAAGATACGGAAACAAGGGAGAACTGGAAAAGATAAGTCCCTACTCAACAAAAAACACGTGCTTTCCCGAGAGCGGACCTCGCATCGCTTTGCTCCCCTTCCCCTAGATGGTACCAGTTGTAATCGGTAGTTTCCAAATACATCTGCTTCCCCTTTTTTCTTCTAGCAGCTGCTTTTCTCACCCCAAACAACTGCCTAAACCACAACCAGAATTTCTGACGCTTCTTCTCTGAACCTGCACTGAGAGCTTTGCTGCAGCCCATCATTTCCCCAGCACATAATAGCAGCAACACCCTATATGCTCTCATCCCCCAAATAACCCTGCAGAAGCTCCTAGCCCAGCAGGCTCCTTTTTTTTTTTTTTTTTTGGAAAACCCCCCCCCCCCCCGCCCCCCTTTTTTTTTTTTTTTTCAGGAAAACCCACTGCTCAGCTGCTCCCCCCCAATCCCTCCACCTGGAAGGGGGTCACTCCTAAGGGGTCAGCCCCCCTTTCCTCAGCGGAGGACTCGCAAGCTTGTGCTAATTTTGGTACAAGCCCTCTGAAATACGTAGGCTGACCCTCTAACTGCGCCTGAAAGAAACGTGTTAATGTATTTGGGTGAACATAAGAGAATGATCCACTTCTCAGGCTTGCACAGGGGACATCGAGCCCAAGGTTTACAGATGCAGAAGGCGATTTTTGAAATCCTGCCAAAGATGCCGTGAAGTGCCCGGTTTTTAGAGGGCAGAGGCTCTATTTTTTTTTTTCTGGAAATCAGGATTAGAGAGGGTTTTATGATTGGGGTTTTTTTTTCCTTAGATATTTCTGTGTTCCGCTCTTGAAAACTCACCAGTAATCACTAGTTCCTTGGGAATTCTGGCTTTTATCCTCTCAAAATAATCCAGCAAATGGAGAGGGCTCCAAGTTAACATTTAGCTGATGCTACGAACAACGCATTTGGGGCAAACTTC
The DNA here is from genome assembly GCA_008711295.1 of Anarhynchus alexandrinus. NCBI lineage: Eukaryota > Metazoa > Chordata > Aves > Charadriiformes > Charadriidae > Anarhynchus > Anarhynchus alexandrinus. The sequence goes on from VUYV01000249.1 coordinate 175,400, forward strand.
TCCCTGTTTTTACGAAGCCGATCACATTTTGAACATGTGTGCTTTGACTCAGCTCCGATGAAGCCCCAGCAATGTCTGCCGGTGGTCCGAACGGAAGAGTCAGCTCTGCAGGAGAGACAGCACGTGAAAAACACGCCGGGGCTGAGGTTATGAGAGGACGTGGCAGTGGGCGCTGCTCCCGTCTGTTGGGACATTGAGGACAGAAGTCTCAGAGGACTGAGTGATTTTACTGGGGGTCCTACAGCCTTCCTTGTGACACACAGGGCGTTTGCTCCGTTGGTGCGTGGGGAAGACGGTGCGCGTGGTAGGACGCTGCTGGACCCTCCTCTACTACATCATTAACGCAGTTGCTTTGGGAGAGGAGGAGAGACCCCAGTTTGGTGGAAATGCTGAGAGAGTCCTGATATCCGGATCCTTCCGCTGAGAGGAGACTTTGCTGCTGGAGAGGAGAATTTGCTGTTGGAGTCAGCAAACGAGATGCCATTTGATTAGTCACTTGTTTTCTGGGCTGGTATGGCCAGAAGTGATTGCGAACTGCTCTGCCGTCGGCCAGGCATTTGATAGAGCGCCACATTATATATTTATTAAGGGAGTGAAGAAATCCTAACCGGATAAAAATAGCAAGGCTTGGATTAGAAACCGGCTGGCAGATGAGGAACAGAGGTTCACTGTTGCTTCAAGATGCCTGGTGTCGCTGGGAGGATCCTGCACGGTGCTGACGTGGGTCTGCTGAGCCGGGGCAGGGGAGACACAGAAGGCACAAAACCGGCCTGAGGAAGCACAGTGAAAAACACCACCAGGTCTTTTGGATGACTGGCTGACGTCTTGATGAAGAGAGGTCGCAACCCAATGACAGAGTCCCTCTGGTAGAGACTCCACACGGATCTGCTCCTTGTGGCCAGCAACGCTGGGAGACACGCCATTGGAGGTGAGGCACACAGCGGTGTCCTCTCTTCTCCCGTGCGAGATGGGAGGTTCAGTCTCTTAATGACAGATGAAGCAGTATTACTGGTCCTCACATTTTTGATGGAAAAAGGCCAAAAGCTCCCGTTTAAAGTGTCCTTTGTCAGGCTTCTGTCAGTCAAAAGGGAGTTTCCCTTATGAAGTGATACCTCCTGCCTCCCGTGGTGTTTCTAGTGCGTGGTTAAAAATGGAAAAGGGACTGGAGGGTCCAGTTTCCTCAAACCTTTGGTTTTTGCTCCCTCTTCAGACGGGTCAGGGGTATCCCTTTGTAATGAAGGTACCGACTCATTCTCGGTGCTGGTCTGCAGCTCCCTAAGGAGTTGCTCTCTGCAGAGAACCACCACAATTGCTGCAAAATCGCACTTTGGGATCCAAGACCAGGAGTTGACTTCGTTTTCCCACACAGAAGAAAGCTTCAGGCAGGCAGTGGAGACGTCATACGTATCACGTCTGAGGTGCAATGCTGCCACTTGGAGGGCAGTCACCTCCACTCACAACCCAGATGTTGCACCTTCAGTCACCCCAAACCCAGAAAGCGGTTTTACATACACACACTTTCCTCTGTCACTTCTTATCGTACTTGTGACCTGGAGTCACTATGGCCAAAGGATTGTTCAGGGAAATTAATTCAGATAGACTTTGATGCTTCTATTAAGATAATGAGTGAAGGCTGCCATCAAGATCAAGGTCTCCATTGTGCTGGGTGTTGTCCAAACCCATGCTGGGGGATCCCCACTGCCTCCAAAAGCTCACAGTCTGAGTAGACGCTTGAATGGGGAGGGAGACTGAGGCATGTGAAAGAGGAATAATTTATCCGTAGTCAAAGGCTGAGCTGGAATTAGAAACCTCTGTGTCCTGAGCGGGATCTGCTGTCACCTCTTAGCAGCACCACCTACCGATGACTGATACAGTCGTAAATGCTCATAATAATAAAAAGCCTCCCAGAAACAAGCCACACTTAATTCCTGAGGACATTTTGTTCTTTCTCTGGTTACAAACCATGGGCGGGTAAAGGCTCTTCCAGCAGCTGCATGCAAGGCTTCGGACATAGCAACAGCAGGCACATCGGGGCTGGAAGAATGACTCCTGTCATATGCAATCATCTATCAGCACACCCTAAAAAAAGCCCTTCACAGAGCGCACAGCGTGCATTATTGGCTGAAGTAAGAGCTGAGGCAGCGTCGCCATCGCTGAGTCGGAGAGGGAACTGCAGGGGAAACACGTCCCAAGTTGGTGCCTTCAGTGCCGTTGTGCATTACATATTCTTCTTTGCTCCCCCTGATGGCATGATGTCTGAATCCTGTTGCCATAGTTCTAAAAAATTGAGGCGAGGAAGGGTGAGACTCTGCCTCCAAACAGGTACTGCAATGTAATCCGACAGCAGAAAGTCAGAGAGAGCACATCTTTCTCAGTGGCAACAGGTAAAGACAGACCTACCTAAAGTATTTCATTCCAGAAAATACCGCCCACTGATGGATTAACATGAAGGTTACTTTCTTCTAATGTGGTCGCAATTGGGGTTTTTTTTGCCACCTTCTCTCTTGGTGTGGCACTGAGTGCCTTGTCCTCTAAACATAGGGCTTGTTCCTACTTTGCATGCATTAATGTAAAACCAGTGCAAACGTCACCGTTGGTTTTCATTCTGGGACCAGATGCAGGTCGCCATATAAATTCTGATGTTCGGGAAGAGCTGCCGTTATACAGGATCCTCGTTTGCTCCTGGTGTGATGCCATCCCAGCGTACTGGCCAGAAGCCAGGACGTTACCGCATCTTCTTTGGTAGGGTACCCCCTTTTTCAGCATTGACGTGCCATAGGGGTGTCCTCAGCCCCCTCTTCCTCTCCCTAGTTGCAGGCTATGCTCCAGTCTGTTTTCAGCTCAGCTGTATCATACAATACACCAATTTTCTGCCTGAGGCCGGGCAAATCATTATCCGTGCCGTGCCTCGGTTACCAACCTCTAGTCAACGGCTGGCGCTTTGTAAATGTACCGAGAGGCTGCAGTAGACCACATCCTGGGATGCTGCGGTAACGGAGGTCAGATAAGGACGACTTTGTAAAACATTCGTATCGGTTGTGACAGATGAACGTAACCGGCCAGAACAAAGTTTGCTATCACGCATCGACGCCCGTCAGCGGCGCCAGACCAGCTGCCCTTCAACAGGGGCGCTCAGAAAAGGGTTATTTCTACCCGCATTTCTCTTTCCTGCACTCTCTGGGTCTCTAATTTTTTAGGGCTCAGTGGAAAATCTTGATCAGGCCACGGACCGTGCTCGTAGCCTGTAAGCAAAATGTCCGGTCCCTTTAGACAGGGAAAGAAACACCTCCTTCACAGTGTGTTATACTTCAGTAAATCACCTCTTTGTGGTGGCCATCATTGGTGGTGAAACCTCATCCAGGCTGACGGTATGAAAGCCGAGAGGCTTGTCCCCAACAGGCCAGCAAAAGAGCTGCTTCACTGTTTATGCAGCAGCTTGTTTCTTGGGACACTTGTAAAAGAGGTCAGGGTTGTCCAAAAGCAGAGTATCCACAACATTTCTCCAACAACCATCAATAAAAGCGCCTCATGTTTAAGATTTTGACAGGACGCTGGATTCTGGCTCTGTCAGCAATGGCGTTTGCAAAGAATTGGCGACAGATTTTGTGGTGCCAGTTTTCCATGACCATCTTGAATGTATTTCTTCATCTTGGCTGTCTGATTCACTCTCCGCGCTCCTCATCATCACCATTTATTGGGACTGACTGTCTATTTTGGCAGGAGAGATGGTCCCAGTCAGCGCAGATGACACTGGGGAACGTTGGAGTTGGAGCCAGATCCTGAGCCCGAGGCTTTATTGGGAAATTATTCAGCTTTCCTTACAGCNCACCACCTACCGATGACTGATACAGTCGTAAATGCTCATAATAATAAAAAGCCTCCCAGAAACAAGCCACACTTAATTCCTGAGGACATTTTGTTCTTTCTCTGGTTACAAACCATGGGCGGGTAAGGGCTCTTCCAGCAGCTGCATGCAAGGCTTCGGACGTAGCAACAGCAGGCACATCGGGGCTGGAAGAATGACTCCTGTCATATGCAATCATCTATCAGCACACCCTAAAAAAAGCCCTTCACAGAGCACACAGCGTGCATTATTGGCTGAAGTAAGAGCTGAGGCAGCGTCGCCATCGCTGAGTCGGAGAGGGAACTGCAGGGGAAACACGTCCCAAGTTGGTGCCTTCAGTGCCGTTGTGCATTACGTATTCCTCTTTGCTCCCCCTGATGGCATGATGTCTGAATCCTGTTGCCATAGTTCTAAAAAATTGAGGCGAGGAAGGGTGAGACTCTGCCTCCAAACAGGTACTGCAATGTAATCCGACAGCAGAAAGTCTGAGAGAGAGCATATCTTTCTCAGTGGCAACAGGTAAAGACGGACCTACCTAAAGTATATCATTCCAGAAAATACCACCCACTGATGGATTAACATGAAGGTTACTTTCTTCTAATGTGGTCGCAATTGGGGTTTTTTTTGCTACCTTCTCTCTTGGTGTGGCACTGAGTGCCTTGTCCTCTAAACATAGGGCTTGTTCCTACTTTGCATGCATTAATGTAAAACCAGTGCAAACGTCACCGTTGGTTTTCATTCTGGGACCAGATGCAGGTCGCCATATAAATTCTGATGTTCGGGAAGAGCTGCCGTTATACAGGATCCTCGTTTGCTCCTGGTGTGATGCCATCCCAGCGTACTGGCCAGAAGCCAGGACGTTACCGCATCTTCTTTGGTAGGGTACCCCCTTTTTCAGCATCAACATGCCGTAGGGGTGTCCTCAACCCCCTCTTCCTCTCCCTAGTTGCAGGCTATGCTCCGGTCTGTTTTCAGCTCAGCTGTATCATACAATACACCAATTTTCTGCCTGAGGCCGGGCAAATCATTATCCGTGCCGTGCCTCGGTTACCAACCTCTAGTCAACGGCTGGCGCTTTGTAAATGTACCGAGAGGCTGCAGTAGACCACATCCTGGGATGCTGCGGTAACGGAGGTCAGATAAGGACGACTTTGTAAAACATTCGTATCGGTTGTGACAGATGAACGTAACCGGCCAGAACAAAGTTTGCTATCACGCATCGACGCCCGTCAGCGGCGCCAGACCAGCTGCCCTTCAACAGGGGCGCTCAGAAAAGGGTTATTTCTACCCGCATTTCTCTTTCCTGCACTCTCTGGGTCTCTAATTTTTTAGGGCTCAGTGGAAAATCTTGATCAGGCCACGGACCATGCTCGTAGCCTGTAAGCAAAATGTCCGGTCCCTTTAGACAGGGAAAGAAACACCTCCTTCACAGTGTGTTATACTTCAGTAAATCACCTCTTTGTGGTGGCCATCATTGGTGGTGAAACCTCATCCAGGCTGACGGTATGAAAGCCAAGAGGCTTGTCCCCAACAGGCCAGCAAAAGAGCTGCTTCACTGTTTATGCAGGAGCTTGTTTCTTGGGACACTTGTAAAAGAGGTCAGGGTTGTCCAAAAGCAGAGTATCCACAACATTTCTCCAACAACCATCAATAAAAGCGCCTCATGTTTAAGATTTTGACAGGACGCTGGATTCTGGCTCTGTCAGCAATGGCGTTTGCAAAGAATTGGCGACAGATTTTGTGGTGCCAGTTTTCCATGACCATCTTGAATGTATTTCTTCATCTTGGCTGTCTGATTCACTCTCCGCGCTCCTCATCATCACCATTTATTGGGACTGACTGTCTATTTTGGCAGGAGAGATGGTCCCAGTCAGCGCAGATGACACTGGGGAACGTTGGAGTTGGAGCCAGATCCTGAGCCCAAGGCTTTATTGGGAAATTATTCAGCTTTCCTTACAGCTCGCTAGGGGCCACAGCGCCCCGTGGGCTGATCTGATGCTCAGCACTGAAACGCAGCCAGTCCCAAGGTGAAGAGCAGCACCGAGTAACACGCTGAAGGCCAAGAGAAGTTCTTGGCCAAGGGCAGAGCAAAAAAGATCCGGTATTTTAATGTACGAACGCTGAACGCGTGAGATCTTTCAGGCAAAGAGCCAGGACCCACGCTCAGCAAGTTTTGGGCAACGGGGAGAGGTGCTACGTGCTTTTTCAGCCTCGCTACCTCCTGTGATTTATGGCAAGCTTTCTGACATTCGGCGTTCGTCGGAAAGCCCAATCGCCCACAGCCCAAGACTCTCAGCTTGCCTTTCATGCGAGAGAACGGCATGTTCCCGGCCCCGCCGATTCCAGAGGAAACAAGCCCCAAGAGTACCTTAAAGGCTTGGACACAAATAGCTCCCACTGTGTATTATTTTCAAGCCAGTCTCATGATTTTGCAGGCCTGACTCATTCCGGGTAAATGCCGAGGGTTAGTCATGTTAGTCATCCGTAGGCAAAGAGGAAGGACCTCACTGGACTTACGCCAGCGCAGTTTTTGCCACAGTTTTAGGGCAAATAACTGAGCCAGATTTGCAGGTCCCTGACCTTGGGATTTTTCCTGGGACCTGTTAGGCAGTGAAAATGCGGGGATCCAGATCTAGGCATACCACTGATGGCTTTACATCCCATCTCCCTGCTGAGGGCTGCTGAGCACCTGATCCTTTCCAAGCTCAGGCCAGGTGGCAGCAGAAGACCCATGGGCTACCATGGTGGCTGGCCCACGGGGGAGTCTCCTGCGGCACACGGGTGGCTGCACCGCGCTACGCTGCGGCGGAGAGCTCACGTCAGGGCACTGCTGACCCTCCACCTATGGGCACGGCCACCGGTGGCTCTGCACCGCTGCTGCGGACACCGAACCGTTCACCATCTCTGGTTTTAGCCCATACTGGGGCCTCGAGGGGCTTGGTCTGGAGAAGGAGGAGAGGAGATGTTTTAAGCCTGGATACCCTGCCGAGCCTGCTGTCTGTCCTGGATGTGGCGGTGCCCATCAGAGGAGCGTTGCCCCGCACGCCGGTGGTCCGAGGATGCTGTTGAGCAGCAGCGCCGAGCCGGGAGCACCATCTGCCGGCTGCGAAACAGCGAGCGGGGCTCGCCGGAGGGACAAACGGCAGGGTCATTCGGGGCTCCCTATGCCGCCGCACGGCCATCAGACCGCATAGCAAATGAGAGATGGAAGAGATCACAGGCTCGCGTAAAACCCTCCGCTTAAACCTCCTCCTGTCTTCGTTACAAAAGGGGCTCCGAACCAATCAGCCTCTCCGCGCTAGAGCCGAGCGGAGTCGCTGGGGTGAAGGCTATCCAGCTGTAAGTCCGCTGGAGCTATTTACAGCTCCTGCGGAGCTGGCGGACGGTTTCAGCTAAAAAAAGATCAAAGCACGTCACTGGGCAGTTTCCTTAATAAAAGGGCTTGATTTGGTTTGGTTTGAAATGCGGTTTTGTTTCCAAATATTCCTGATAATAATAATAATATCGAGGGGAGCACGGTGAGCCTGAAAGGGAAACAAAATGTATGTCTCTCTGGTGCAACAGTGGACCCATTTAAGCAGCTCCCATGTAGATTTTTCTTGGGTTTCTCAGGTTTACCAAAGACTCAAGGTAGCAAGTATTTACACCGCGCTGCTGAGCCGCCTTCCTGCTTTACTGGACTCATCCTTTGGTCCACTGAGCTCCTCACACCTCTCCAACCCGCAGCCCTTTCCCCCTCCAGCTCCTAATCCTTCTGGACGGTACAGAAGGATCTCTCTGCCTTTTCCTATGTTTTTTGTTTTTTTGCCGTGCCCCAAATCTTCACATGCAGGGGCCAAGCACGTTCCCCCTTGAGAGGCAGAGCCCTCATGGGTGCTGAGGAGAAGCTCCTTTTGCAGAGCCACCCGCACCGATGCCCATGACATTTACTCCCCATGACCCCGAGCTTGTCTGCCGTGGCCCGAGCAAGTCTCTCTGAAGGATGGTGGCCGTGTCCAGGACGAGCGGTAGCACGTGGCTCGGGCTCCTGGTCCCCAAAGGGCCGCGCTGGGGAGGTGCTGTGGCTGCTGCTCCGCGTGGGAGCTTGGCTTTCCTTCGAGGCGCGCGGGGACGGGAGCCGGTGAGCGGCCAGGCTGTGTTGCTAGACCCGGGAGCTCGCTATGGTCCCTCTCACCTCCAGGGTGATCTCGCCTCCTGCCAGCCAGCCAGGAACGCGCTTCGACTCGCTCAGTCCTGCTCATCCTAATTACACCTTCGTGGAGCGCTGTACCATAATTTCCCTCCCACCCTCCCAGTCCTTTTTCTCCAAGCCGATCCTGCTTGTCCTTTAATGGCACACCACCTCTTCGCTTTCCTTTGATTTCCATCACTGGATACCCCACCTCTCAGCGTTTCTGTCCCTTTGCCTCTCCCAGCCCGCAGCCACCTGCTCAGTGGGTGCCGAGAAAAGATGCCCTGGACCTGTACTTGCCTTCGGGACTCTCAAAATAAATAGATTTTTGGCCAACACAGCGTGAGCCTATGCAAGTCACTGCCACGGCAAGTCAAGACCATCCAGAGGGAATATCCTCTAGTGCTGTAACTGAGAATATCATAAAATCATAGAATGGCTGAGGTTGGAAAGGCCCTTGAAGATCATCAAGTTCCAACCCCCCTGCCATAGGCAGGGACACCTCCCACCAGACCAGGCTGCCCAAGGCCACGTCCAGGCTGGTCTTCTATCTACCATGGCTAAAGAGGATGTTTCCCGAGAGATTTTTGCCTTTCCCTTGAAACTGGCTGCCCTGATCATCCAACCAGTCAGATGGAGGCTGGGTCTATCCCCAAACCTCCGCTCAGCTCCAGGCCTCAGTTTTGCATCCTGTAAAATGGGAAAAGGGGGGGAGCTGTTTCGCTGTGGCACTTTGAGAGCTACAGCTGGAAAATGCTTTGTAGGCGTCCATGCCTTGAACCGACCCTCTACAGCCATTGCAACACTCCTGTCCCTTCTGATGTGAAATAATTGTCACTGGATGGACTGGAGGTGCCCAGTCCCACAGTTCACTTGCAGCAGACAAGGATTCCCCGCATGAACCGTAAGGAGAACCCGCCAACGTGAGGACACATTCAATGCTGGTAAAGCACAAGCAGAGCTCATCTCAACAAGAGATGCTGCTCAGCACGCGTCACCCACGCAGAGAGCGGCGTTAGGGAACGCAAAGGGTACAGCACAGCGGTCACGCGGCTGTTTGCGTGTCCTGGTGTGTCAACTCCCTCTTTAATGGCACAATCTCAGATTGATATAGCTAAAAAATAAATAATATAGCTAAATATATTATAATATAATAAAAATATAATATAATGTATAATATATTAATATATAATATAATAATTGGTAATAATAATTGGTAATAATAATTGGTAATAATAATTGGTAATAATAATTGGTAATAATAATTGGTAATAATAATTGGTAATATATAGCTAAAAATAAATAATAAATAAACAGAGGCTTCTGGGCACACCAACACCTTTCCTGCCTTTTCAGAGCCAAAGCGCTCAAAAAACCATGTTTGCTTTTTTCCAATGCGTATCGGTCAGTCTAATAAAAGCCATTAAATTTCCCCGGCCTTCGTCTGGCTTTGTTTCTGGAGCCACTTGACTGCAGGAGCAGAATAGCACACAGGGCTATTAGTTCAGTACAGGATTGCAAGTGACACTTACACTCTCTCGGGGTGCTGGGGGCTGTTTCGACAAGCATTAGGTATTACTGAAGCCGTATGTGTCTGGTGCAAAAGGCAAAGCTGCAGTCAAATCAGTTGAAATCTGCTCACTGCGCTGCCAAGCTGGACCTTCCCGAGACCTTTTCAGCTCTTTCAGGGTTGAATTCTGGGTGCTTCCTCGACAAGACTAATTTCTTTTTATTTTGATCTCCTGCCTTTTGCGTATCTTTTAAAATAAGAGAGTTCAAATTCCTTCTTGACCTTTTTAATGGCCACTTTGTTTTAAAAAAAAAAATAAAAACAAAAATCTGTCCTTTGGGCACTTTGCATTGACACCGAGAAACTTTTGGGATGTCTGTGAGCCAAACTTGGAATTTTTACACCCGCTTCTTAACCTCATTTTTCATATCCATCACTTGCATTGGAAGCAGCAAGAGCGTTAGAGGCTTTAGTTTTTACTCTTTCTGTGATTGCTTGTACAAGCTCTTTAAGGACAGTTCAGATCTTCTCTGTACTCTGGAAATTAAACCTAGACACCTGATATTAATGGGTTTTCTTCACTTTGGTTTTTTTTTTTAACAAACTAGAACAAATTACCACAGGTGGTGGTAGTTTCTCTATCCCCTGTTGTCCTCAAGCCCTGTCTGCCATTCTGGGAGATAAGCAAACAGTCAAACGCACATTACAGCACTCAAGGCAAAGGTCATTAGAGATCTGTATCGGCCAACAGGTCAGATGGGACAATACACCAGTCCTTCTGGCCATAAAAATGTATTTTGATGCTCTCTGGGTCCATTTTAGAAAATTTACAGAGCTTTTGTCGGTAACAATAACAAAATTTGAGAGACATTATAAAACAATTTTGCATCCCGTTTCTTTATAGAGTCTATTAAACAGCCTTTGAGAGCTCTAATTAAGTGGTTTGAAACATGTTTGGGACAGTTTTGTTTCAGGCTTCGCCTCCAGCCTCTTTGGCTTGAAAAACACGCTCGTTTCCAGGAAAATGACTATTGCATTTAATTGAAATTTGAAGTTGACAGGGGAGGCTGCTGGCTCCGAAGCGCCCTGGTGCTGCCGGTGCTTCTGTGAGCTTGGAGGAAGGCCCGGCTGCCTCTTGTAATAGCTAATAAAAGAATAAATTCCTCCCATTTATTTTGGATCCACCTACAATTTTTTTTTTCTTCCTCATTTTTGCAATCCCCTTACTTAATTCGTCTCGGAGTACACAAAAATAACTCACCCCAGCAAACCCAACGGCGTCCTTCCTTTCCAACGTCTCTGAAGCGTTGCACGGTTCCAAAACGCTGTCGTTGCTGGACCCGAGGGATGAGAAAACTCCAGCTCAAGAATCCTGAAAGAGACATTTGGAAGCTTACAAGAAACAACTGGAAATTCTTCTTCTTCCTGCCCATGGGGATAAATGCCAAGCGCAGGGTGGCCGCATCCCCTGCGTCCCACCGGCGCTGCCCCGGTGGGGCTGAGCCCCCGCGCGGTGGGCAGCCTCTTCTGGCAGGGAGAGCACAGCCACCCCCCGTACTTGAATTAGGCCATCAAAACCATTAAACTGTGCTAAACATCACAGCGGTGGAATTCTATTTTGATATAATAAATAATTGAAAGAAATAAAAGGCTTATTTCCCTCACCTTTCAGTTTCTGGGGTTTATCTCCTACAAGATAAACGTTCAAGCTTTTTCTTGGTGCACGTAACACCTTGGTTTTTAAAATGCTCAGGGCTCCAGCAGTCGGGGCTTTAATTAGTGCAAACACCATCAGCTGTGCTGTAATAGGATGCAGCTGGGAGGCACGGCTGGCACTGCGATGGGTTGCTGGTGGCTGCATTTTCTCCTGGCCAAGGTGCCCGCAGACCGCCCTGCCAGCCCTGGTGGCTGCGTGGGCAGCGCTTGGGGCTAAAGGTAGAGTTTTCCCAGTGATCATAGAATCACCGAATGGTTTAGGTTGGAAAGGACCTTGAAGATCATCGAGTTCCAACCCCCCTGCCATAGGCAGGGACACCTCCCACCAGACCAGGCTGCCCAAGGCCACCTCCAGCCTGGCCTTGAACACCTCCAGGGATGGGGCCTCAACAACCTCTCGGGGCAACCTGGGACAGTGCCTCACCACCCTCACAGTGAAAAACTTCTTCCTAATGTTCAATCTAAACCTGTCCTCTTCCAGTTTGAAGCCATTCCCCCTTGTCCTATCACTCCATGCCCCAGTAAAAAGTCCTTCCCCAGCTCTCCTGTAGCCCCTTTAGGGACTGGAAGGCCGCAAGAAGATCTCCCCGGAGCCTTCTCTTCTCCAGGCTGAACAGCCCCAACTCTTTCAGCCTCTCCTCACAGGAGAGGTGCTCCAGCCCTCGCATCATCCTCGTGGCTCTCCTCTGGACATGCTCCAGCAGGTCCATGTCCTTCTTCTGTTGGGGACTCCAGAGCTGGATGCAGTACTCCAGATGGGGTCTCAGGAGAGTGGAGCAGAGGGGCAGAATCCCCTCCCTCGCCCTGCTGGCCACACACAGATGCTGCGCCCCACTCGTGCCCGGCCGGAGTTCCCTGGCCTGGGCAGAGCCGGTCTCGCCATGGCCAAAGTCCAGCTGAGAACGAACCTCTGCTGGGCAGGTTTCCATCCTGGAGGATGCGTGAGCCGGAGGGGACATTTCATCTGCCTGAGGTGGCCCTGAGCGAAGCTCAGCCTGCAGCCAGTCCTGCCTGATGGCCCAGCCCTGGCGGCTCGCTCCCCTTCGAGTCTTGCCTCCTGCCCGGCAGCTGAACCCTGGATGAAAGGAGTTTGACTGGTTTTGACTGGTGGTTGACAGCCCACGTTTTAGCTGATCGCATCCACGGTACGAAAACGAGCTATGCCGTGCCGAGAAGATGCTCCTACGGCTCTGGGACAGGGCAGTGTGGCTGGTCCTGTTGGCCCAGGGCCAGTCCGAGCGGCAGTGGTGGGCAGGGTAACAGTAACTGGGATGTCCCACGTGTCCAGGAGGCACAGGCTGGGACCAGTCCGAGTGGCAGTGGTGGGCAGCGTGACAGTAACTGGGATGTCCCGCGTGGCCAGGAGGCACAGGCTGGGACCAGTCCGAGTGGCAGTGGTGGGCAGCGTGACAGTAACTGGGATGTCCCGCGTGGCCAGGAGGCACAGGCTGGAGGCACTTTTAAGTAGCTCCAGCAGCTCTTGGCTTGGGATAAGCCCTCACTGAGAGACCACTGACCCTCCCAAACCAAAGACCCCCTCCTGTGGACTTCTTAGGAAACCCCAAAAGCAAAACGTTAAGGGAAGGTTTAGTCAGAGGCCTTTCTCCTGGGGTGAGGGTGGCATGTGGCAAAGAGGAGGTGGGAAGAAAGAGCAGGTCGCTGTGATGGAGGAGGAGCGGATGGAGGTAGGAACTGGCCCCAATTCCCCTTAAACTCCTGGGGGAGCCTGAGGCAGAGACGATGTTCACGTATGTGTTTCCCAACCTTCTCCCTGAAGCACACCGCATGGTCTCCAAGCGGCGGGTGCGGGCGGCCCGACCCCAAGCCCCCTGTCCCAGAGCACCCAGCGCACCCTGGCCCCAGCGATGTCTCCAAGGCAGAAGGAGGTGAGGGCACGCCAAAATCAGCCCTTCCAGTTGCCTTTGCGGGGGATGGAGAGGCAGGGCAGTGCTGGTGGAGATTGAATCCGGTGATTACTTTAAGGGATTTGCTGTCTCTTTCCTTATCCCTCTCTCTCTCTCTTTTTCTTTCTTTTTTTTTTTTTTTTTGTTTTCCCCTTTTCCCTCCCTCTTATCCCTTTCGTGGTGCATTTGTCTTCGAGGAACCTGGGGTGTTCTTTTCATCAGTTCAATCTCTCTCTGGCACTTAAGTCCTGATTGGCTGAAGGACTTAGGGGAAAAAAAAATCTTTAATTAAGTAGATAATCTCTTCTTAGGAAGTTCTGCGGCTCCATTTCACCAACCCCCTTTAGCTCTTACTTTAGGATTGGTTACCCCTTCGCAGAAGTTGGGATTCAGGGGGCATACGCCTCTTCATCACACCAGGAGCGCCGGGTGGAAAATAACTCCATCCCTTCCCTAATTTCGTTGTGTTTCTTCTTTTTTTTTTTTCTTTTTGCTGGTGGTGGTACCCAAGTTTGTTTTTTTTTTTTTTTGGATTTTAGATCG
>VUYV01000249.1:196395-286591 GCA_008711295.1 Anarhynchus alexandrinus
AACAACCCGCTATGACCTGCAGCTCCTTGGGGTGCATCAGCCCTAAGCAAAGCTGCTCTGGGGTCTTTTAAAGCTGGCTGGGGGGCAATAGTTGGAGATTTGTCTGTTGGCACCTGCTGAGGCTCTCGGCTGTCATCTACTGCTTCCCGATGATCAGGTTAGCGTCAGAACCCACATTCATCAAGCTGGAAATGTGCTTTCCATAGGCCCTGGAAAACATACTTCCTTGACAAGCACAACTGGAGTTGCCAGGACCTTGTTCAGTATTTTTGACCCCCCTCCTCCTCGCACCCCTCTTTCAGAGATTTTTATTTCCTAGCCAGGACCAGCTGTAAAATTCACCCGATTTTTGTTCCTGGCTATTCCCCAGGAACACCTCTGAGCCCATCTAGCTCTTGCTACAGCCCTCAATGATATGGTGGAGCGACCTCGCTCCAAAGCACTGCGTCCCCTGGGGCTGTGGTGAAGGAGGAGGCAGGCTGAGGCATCTGCTGGCCTGGAGCTCCCTGGTCTCTGAGGAGAAGGCTCTGCCTCCTCTCATGCTGGAGAGATAAGATGTTGAGTGGCACATCTCCTGACGTGGCTAACAGCCAGCAGCTCGGCCTTCTCCCCTGGGAGGTTCAGGCTCTGACCCAGCGCAGCAGAAAACGCATTTGCTGCTGCTGGTGGTGAGCTCCACTCCCCAGGGAGTGAGACCTCCGCAGCTCCGTACAGCTTGTCGCTGTGAGATGGCACGCGAGTTATTTTCAGTTGAACACCAGCCTCCTGGGGAACCTGAGGCCATGTTCTTCCTGGTGGTTTTGCACTGAGCTTCTCCATCCATCTCAACCACAAAGCAGCGGGGCCACCTAGACCAACGTGCAGCTCAGGGCAGGAATGCTACGCCTGCTGCAGCCCCGCCGCCGCACGGGACGTGGCTGGGGCTACACCAGCTTGGCACTGCTTGTGATGGAAACCAGAGCTGCTGAGTGACTCCCCTGGACACTGGGAGTAGCCTGGGGACGTTCCCAGCCTGTCACCCACGGGGCTGTCCCTCCACGTTGGCCAACACACCCCGACTCAGTTTTGCAAGTTAATGCTGGGGAGGGGTGGGGGACGAAGCAGGGCACACGCCGTCCCACCCTCCTGATCTGTTGCTCTGCTCCTAGGCATATCTCATCTACTCCAGCAGCGTGGCGGCCGGGGCGCAGAGCGGCATCGAGGAGTGCAAGTTTCAGTTCGCCTGGGACCGCTGGAACTGCCCCGAGAGGGCACTGCAGCTCTCCAGCCACGGCGGGCTGCGCAGCGGTAAGGAAAGCGTTGGATACCACTACCGGGACCCCCCTCGCTACAGGTTAGAGCCCGTGGGCCCCTCCTCTCTTCCCAAGTGCCTCCTTTTCTTCCCCATCCCCACCCGGGATGTGCCTCTGCCAGGAATGCCCCAGAAGGATCTTCCCAGGAGGCCTCTTCACCCATCAGCTCCCAGACCACACTGGGATCTAGCTTCAAGACAAGGCAGCCTCCCGATGCCAGCGTCACCTCCAGACCCACAGAGCCCCAGCTTGGGCAGGGCAAGAGTGTCCTACCAACTCTTACACAACTGGCCCCCCACAAGGATGCACCACCACGACCTGTGGCATGGGCTGTTGGACATGCCATGCCTGGTTGGTGTCTCTCACCAGGGTGTCCCAGGGAGGCTGAGAGCCAGCACGGGGTGGTGGGGTGGCAAGCAGAGGGATATGGCTAAAGGGAGCAGGAAAGGGTTCATCACTGGCTGTGCTTGGCCAAGAGGCAGGAGAAAAGCCTTCACACAGCTTCCAGATGTCATGGTCACCTTGGGCAGAAATCCAGCATCCGTGACCTGTGCCACTGCAGGGCATGGGGCTGTGGTCATCGTTGCTGTATCCCATTCCTTACCCGTTTGCAGGTGCCAGGAGATGTTTCAGTGCATACCTGGTCCTCTAGATCCACGTGCGATGGTGGGCTGAGCTCATACCTGCCCTGTACAGGTGGGACCTGGGTATGGAGGAGAGCCTCAGGCCTCTGGTGGGACTGGCAGCAGATGAGGGACCAGGGCCCCAGGCAGAGGAGGACAGAGGTTTCAAAGTGGGGCCTTGAGGGGGCAATTGCAGCACAAAGTAACACACTGGGACTGGGAGCAGGTCCCTGAACTATTCCCGTCACGGTTATCTGCTCAGATCCAGACCTCGCTAGCATTAAATGAAAGCCAAAGGCTGGGTGAAGTCAGCTGATGATCACCACGCTGATCCTGGTGGGTAGGTATGGTCACTGCTTTGAGCCCTGGCAGTGTCCAGCAGAAGGTAAGGCTGTGGGGCTGTGGGGAAGGAGCTCTTTGATCCCTGGAGAAGACACCTTCCCCTCGGGGATGTATCAGTGAGACGGGGGGGACATTTGTCTGTCTGTGCTGTATCCCCACTGCTGAGCTCCCACAAGGACAGCCAAGGGCTGAACTCATCCACGCCCTTGGAAAAGGCACGAGTCAGTCTGGATCAAATTTGGGAGCTTCTGTCTTCATGCAGTTCTAGCCAAAACTAAGCTCATCTGACACGTTGGGCCTCCTCTCCACCCCACATCGCAAGTCTCTCGCTATGCAGTCTCCTGCGTGGCAGGAGTCATTTCTGACACGGGTGTTGCCGTGAAATCTTCAGCACATCTTCTCTCCTTGTATCCCCGCTTGACAGCAAACCGCGAAACCGCTTTTGTCCACGCCATCAGCTCCGCGGGCGTCATGTACACGCTGACCCGGAACTGCAGCCTGGGGGATTTTGACAACTGTGGCTGTGACGACTCCCGCAATGGCCAGCTGGGTAAGGAGCCACCAGCTGCCGTCCCTCTCTCCCCTCCCCGGCAGCAGGAGACAGCTCTGCTCCTCTCCTCCGCTGAGGCCTGCAGAAACAACTCCTCCTCCTCCTCCTCCTCCTCCTCCTCCTCCTCCTCTTCCTCTTCCTCTTCCTCTTCCTCCTCCTTCTCCTTCTCCTTCTCCTTCTCCTTCTCCTTCTCCTTCTCCTTCTCCTGGTCCTGGTCCTGGTCCTGGTCCCCACACCCAGAAATAATGCCCAGAGCAGAGCTTTGCCTGCCTCAAACCGAAGTAGCTCCGTGGAAACTAAATGGGGCCACCTCTAATTTACACCAGCTGAGGCCAAGCCCTTGGTGTTTCCCATTAATTTGTAAATGAGCAGGAAAGTAGACGGGGGTTGCAGTTCCCCTGGTTCAAATCAAGAACTCTTTAAGCTGCTGGAGGGAACGACTGCGTCAGACGGGCAG
Source organism: Anarhynchus alexandrinus (assembly GCA_008711295.1). NCBI lineage: Eukaryota > Metazoa > Chordata > Aves > Charadriiformes > Charadriidae > Anarhynchus > Anarhynchus alexandrinus. Next base: position 199,660 of record VUYV01000249.1, read on the forward strand.
AGGAGAGGACCCGATGCTGTGCGTCGAAACGGCAGGTCTGGTTAGAGCAGTGCTGCTCAGGGACCTTGTGGCTCCCAGGGTCGGCAGGACCAGGGTGGCCCCAGCGCAGAATGACCAGGAGGGAGAGCAAGGTGGCATTCATAGACCCCTCCGGCGCTCGTCAGCGTGGCAGGCACGCGAGAGCACCAGCAGGAGAACCGCTGTGGCAGGACATGGCCCTCGCCCGGCTCCTGCGGCAGCGGTACCCGGGGCCGGCAGCCACTGGGCGCCCCTGGGGGGGGAACCCCAGGCTGCCCCCCGCCAGCTCTCCCCCTCAGCTCCCGCAGAAAACGCTGATGTTTCCGTCTTCCGTTTCGGATGGAATGAGGTCAAATTTTGAATCCTCAAAATCTTTCAAAAGGCGTTCCCCGCCCGGCCACACCGGGCAGTCAGTACGTGTCGGTTTATGACAAACTCCTCTGGAGTGTCCAGTATTTAGCAATTTGCTTTATTGGCTAATAGTTTTTGAAACAGCCACTGCTTAGGTGTCCGAGGCATTGGATAGCCCACCTCTAGCAGAGCAAGCCTTTTGGGCAATGACACACCAAATTTTATCTTCTCTGGAAAACCGAGTTAGTCATGCCACGCTGCTTTTTCCCAAAACATATCTGTTTTTCATGAAAATTTTCCATTGTGAACTTAAAACCTCGGAAGGCAAAGGAAACTTTTGGGCTTGTCCAAAACAGTGTGATCCAATTCTAAATGCCGTTGCGCTGATTCCAAGTTGGTGAAAGGTCTCCATTCTCCCTTTGGTCCCAGCTCTTGATTTGGACTTCATCATCCACTGCAATTACCCACCTCCCATGGGACGCCCCTGCCCGTCCCGGGGAGAGGGGACCCCGATGCTCTGGGGAAGTCTGGGCAAGAGCCGGGGCCTTTCAGGAGAGGCACAAGTCCATTAAATCGCAACTCCCAAGACGTACGGCCAAGGCATGTTGGGTATGAATGGGTATGGGTCAGAATGTTCCAGATTTCCAATCTACATACAGAATTTGGCATTTTTCTCTAGGAGGAAAAGCAGCAAACCGCATGACGTGCTTCTAGTCAGCTGAGCTGTTACCGAGCTCCCGCGCAGTTAGGAAGAGTACCGTCCACGTCTTGCTGTGCAGTTTCCCAGTTCTGTGCCCAGTCCTTTGTTTCTTTATGATAACTGGAAAATCAGACCCTTCCGAGATGCCGAATATCATCCCAAGATTCTGGGCGTGCCAAAAAGAGGGTCTCCTCAATACACGCGTGCCAAGCTCGGGTTGTTTCCCAGCGGAGGGGAATCTGTTCCCTCTGACCAGTTTGCCTCCACCAGTTCACTAATCCCCGTTAGCAAGATGCTGTCCCGGTGAGTCAGACCGAACCAGTTCAAGCCAGGGTTTGAAGGAAAGTGATTAAAGACCCAAAGCCTTATCTATATGGCTGCTAATGCATGATAATTAACAGCTTCTATATCCTGCTCCATAGAAAGCCTGAAAATCCTGGAGAAGAGAAGGCTCCGGGGAGATCTTATTGCGGCCTTCCAGTCCCTAAAGGGCCTACAGGAGAGCTGGGGAAGGACTTTTTACTGGGGCATGGAGTGATAGGACGAGGGGGAATGGCTTCAAACTGGAAGAGGGCAGGGTTAGATTGAACATGAGGAAGAAGTTTTTCACTGTGAGGGTGGTGAGGCACTGGCCCAGGTTGCCCAGAGAGGTTGTTGAGGCCCCATCCCTGGAGGTGTTCAAGGCCAGGCTGGAGGTGGCCTTGGGCAGCCTGGTCTGGTGGGAGGTGTCCCTGCCCATGGCAGGGGGGTTGGAACTCGATGATCTTCAAGGGCCTTTCCAACCTCAACCATTCTATGATTCTGTGATCCCTAGGTTTGTCACACAGGACCCACCCCTTCGCTGCCTGCATGAGCCGCTTACTGTCGGGGCCACGGTAGAAACGGTGTGAGCCCGGGGGAGGGAACCGGGGAGTATCGTGAGGCAAAAGGCCGGATTTGTCCCCCAGCCTCCGTTCCCTCCCATCACTTCCGAGACCCTTTCTTGCCACCAGCGCCACCAGGCAGGCAGGCGAGAAGCTGGTTCCCTGACAGCACGCGTCTCATCTCCTTTCCTAGGGGGGCAAGGCTGGCTGTGGGGAGGCTGCAGCGACAACGTGGGCTTCGGGGAAGCCATTTCCAAGCAGTTTGTGGATGCCCTAGAGACGGGACAAGACGCCAGAGCTGCTATGAACCTGCATAACAACGAGGCGGGAAGAAAGGTGAGCCCCTCTCTCCCTCCAGACCTGACACCACGCACCAGGTTGGCTCCGGCCATTCACTGTGGAGAGTCACAACTTGCTGTGGCTAAAAGCACATGTCCAACAGAAACAGCTGCCTTGCTGAGGAGAAGGGGGTGGCAGCAGTACTGACATGATGGGCGGTGTTCGTCCTAAGGTAGCAAACCTTCCGTGATTACAGCATTAATGGCTTCCCGCTGTCCTCTTTCTCCCAGTTCAAGTAGGGGAGCACCGTGGAAGAAGCAAATCCGCGAGCTTTAAGCCAACCACCCCTGGGCAGGACTACTGCGCGGGGAGGGTCGATGGCAAACCCCTCTGCAGGCCTGGAACCACGCGTCTCCATGCACTGCAGCCCAGAAATGACCACCCCGGGCTTTTTCCTGAATCCCCTTTCTCTCTCTCTCTCCCCACCCTATAGGCCGTGAAAGGCACCATGAAGCGGACTTGCAAATGCCACGGCGTGTCGGGCAGTTGCACCACCCAGACCTGCTGGCTGCAGCTGCCCGAGTTCCGGGAGGTGGGCACTTACCTCAAGGAGAGGTACCACAAAGCCCTGAAGGTGGACTTGCTGCAGGGGGCAGGGAACAGCGCTGCCAGCCGGGGCGCCATCGCCGAGACCTTCAGCTCCATCTCCAAGAAGGAGCTGGTCCATTTAGAAGACTCTCCTGACTACTGCCTGGAGAACAAGACGCTGGGGCTGCTGGGCACCGAGGGCAGGGAGTGCCTGAAGAGGGGCAAGGCGCTCAGCAAGTGGGAGAAGCGGAGCTGCCGGCGGCTGTGCGGAGACTGCGGGCTGGCGGTGGAGGAGAGACGAGCCGAGATGGTGTCCAGCTGCAACTGCAAGTTCCACTGGTGCTGCGCCGTGCGGTGCGAGCAGTGCCGCAAGAGGGTCACCAAGTACTTCTGCGTCCGCAAGGAGAAGCGGGAGCGGAGCGGGGGCGGCGGGGCCAGCCGCAAGCTCAAGAGAAAGCTCTAACTTGCCTCTGCTCCTCCACGGTCCTGTCTGCCCTTCTCCTCTCCTGCCCTCCCCATCGTCCCCCGGCACCATTTCCCTTTGGCTTAGTCTTGTCTCGTTCCCAATGCCCCCTCCCTGGGGCTCAGGCAAGGCAAAAGAGCTCGCGTGAGCCCCTGGGCCTTGGCCATACAGGGCATTTCCCATTAGTGCAGTGGCTGATGACTTCTGGGAAGACCCTCAAGTGTTGACAAAACAAGGTGAGATTTGGTCTCCACCTCAGAGTCACTCTATCCAGTGACTATGGTTTTTTATCGCTGAAAACAAAGGTAGTCTTGGTGGCTCCTGCTCTTTTGAGCTTGTCTGTTCCCCAAACAAGCACCTGCTCTGGGCTTTTGAGCGAGTGAGGTCAACGCTTATGAAAGCATAAAGAACCTGAGATGGCACCACCAGAGTTGAGCAACTCAGAGTAGTAATCCCTAAAACAGAAGAGGCTTCTAGTACCCTAAAAAAAAAAAAATAGAGGCACTAAAATAGTTGTTATTGCCTTTTATTAAGCCCTACGCTATAAAGGAATAGAAAAGGAGTGCAACTCCTTCCTGCAGCAAGGCAGCCTCCAGGAGCCCCACAGCGTTACTTCACATCCTTTGGCAGCTTTGCTAAGCTCTCCCGGGCTGTACTTTGCATTTGAGATGGCAGCAGCAAGAGTGAAGCTGCTGTCTGACCCGCCCATTAAGCAGCTAGCCAAAAGAGGAGTCCACCACTTGCTTTTTACATGCTTTCTCTGCATCTTCTAAGCCTCCGGGTCTGGTCTCCCTTTTCACCCCAGCATCCCTGCCACAGTCCTTGACTGATGCCATAAAGATGCCCTCACACTTCTCCAGCCCCTCTTTCCTCCCAAATCTCTCCCAGACAGGTCCTTTCCCCACCTCCAGGTGTACTTCCCAAGCACTCTCACCCCGTCAGCTCACTAAATACTTCCTCCTAGTCCGAGAAAATAATGTCAGTTACTATTTAATGGTGTTGTAAATAGGAAAGTGAAGCACTTTGAAGTTTAATTTATTGCACAGTTACTGTGATGTATACATAACAGTTTTTCCTCTACCGCTTATTGTATATATTCTATAGGCTAAGCAAGCAGCAGGAGGATTTGGCTGACGCGCCTCTGTTCCCTTGCTGTGGTTGGGGGCGGGAGGGAAGAAGCGGTCAGCTGCAGGACCTGGGGAACCTCACCGCACCATCACAGCGGTCTTCCCCGGACTGTGAGGTTACCAACTGCTTTGCTGTTTGAAGTGTCCTTTAGCCAGATGAGAAGCCAGCAGAGCTAAGTTACTGGCCATCAGACCTGTCTTGTAGCCAATGTTTGTAAACCAATAGCCAATGCAATAAATCAGTAGCCAAGTGCTTGCAAAATGCTGGTGTGCCTGAGTAGTTGGGTGGTTTTTTCCTCCAGTCGTGTGCGTGGGTGTATCAGTTGCAGTTCTGGAGACTAAAACCCAGCCACTTACCCGTCTGTCGAGCATATGAAGAGCTGACCAGTTCTCTCCATGCAGCACAACCTCGGGCCCTGCCAGGAGGGGAAAGGGCCTCCTCTCTCCTTGAGCTTGCTTGAGGTTGCACCCAACTGCAACGCGGCCGCCAGGAGGAAAGGGTGTGGGAAGGGACTGGAGCTCATTGCTCGCTTCAGAGATGATACATTGAACACTCAGCAGCCTGTGTGTGTCTCTTAGTTATCAAATACCTCCTTGATCCTGGGACTACTTGGTTGGGGATGGGGATTTGGACCGAGGGCAAGCTAGGGTCTCACCAGAACAAGAGCATTCATGCCAAGCAAGAATCTGGCCCTTCAAAAACGGCAAGAAACATTATTGGCCTATTCTCAGGGAAACCTGAAACGCTTCCACTTCACACACAAACCACCAGCTGTTTGCGCAAAGGTCCTTACTCATACAGCGACCCTGCCCTTGGTCTCCCTTGCAATCTCCGTCAGCAGCTCCTCCATCTCCCTGCGGCGGGAAGTCATCCTTGGGCAGGAAAGCAAAGTGGTGGCGACAGCCTCTCACCCAGCAGGGAAAGCTCCAGCACGGGCTGGCTGGAGGTCCGCTGGAGGGACAGCTTCTACCCCCTTGTCCCTCTGTGCCCCCCATCCCATGATTAGCTGGAAACGTAAGAAAAGGAGAAGGTGTGGAGGCTGTTTCCCATTTCCTCCCCAGCACATCGCAGGCTGTGCTACCCCATCCCTCCCCTGCTGCTGTTATCGCCCCACACGGTTGCCCCGTGAAGGCCATGGCCCAGCCCAGGACGTGCCCGCCGGGCACGGTGACGCCCGTTGGCGAGGGGGACGTGCGGGGAGCGTTGGGAGCGTGAGCCCCACCGCCGCACGCTTCTTTCTGCGGGAGAAAATGGCGACGCCGCAGCTGCAAAATGTGCTGACCTCAGCGGCGGGTCGGGGCCGGAGGGGTCCCCCCTCCCCAGCAGAAGGAGCCCTGAGCTGCAAAGGCACTGCTGCCATTGTGCGGCAGGATTGGATGCTTCCATGTATTCATTTGGGTTTAATGAAGGCGCATTCCTCAGAGGAGAAATATTTACATTCAGCTTCCCAGGTGGTCACCTTCGCCCAGATGACACACAAACAGGCAGCCCCCCGCTCCCTTTCCCAATCCAGACCCCTTTGGAGGGCTCGGGGAGGAGGGGAGCCAGGGGAGGGGGGCCACTGGGGGGAGCAGAACAGAGAAGGGAACAAAATGCTAATAAATCAGCCAGCCAGCCCTTTTCCCCTCCCCTCTGCGGAGTCAATGGAAAGTGTCATTTCACATGCTAATCCCCCTCCGCTCTCTTCACAACACCTTTTTCCGAAAAGTGTTTGGGAAAAGTCCTTGTGGCCCGTTTACAGCTCCCCGCCGCTTCGGATTCCTTCTTGTCTAAGGCCGCGGCCCCCGTGTGGGTCTCTCCCTCCAGCGGGGCTCCTTACAAAAAACATCTCAACAAAGACTTTGGAGTTCATCAGCCTCCCACTGAAATTCACAGCTGCTGAACAAACTAATCCCCTCTCTCGGCCTTTCTTCCTTTCAATGGGTTCTTGGCTTCAAAGACACTTTGGGAAAGGACTTTGCAGGGACTCACACTGCTCCCTCAATAGAAGTTAGTGCAAGCATTATCTTCAGAGCAAGTGGCTTTACAAACAAATACTGCCTAACAATCTCGGCCCCTCCAGCTCCCCCAAACACACACAAGCCTAGCCCGCAGACATGATGTTATCTGCAACGGGATTAGAGCTCTGTTCTCTGCGCCCAGGGATCCTTTCCTACCGCNTCACCCACCAGAAAAGGCTTTCTCTGTGGCGTGGCGCAGGGATGCTGCGGTGGCATGTGCCCACGTTGGAGGAGGCAACACCGAGGAGACCAGAAGCTGTTACGAGCCAGCAGAGACAACGCTATAAATGGAGGAGCGCTTTCCAGTGGGGCTTGCAAGGACATATACCGCACCCGGACCACGGAGACGGGGCTTCTGCCACAAGCCCCTCGAGAGGGTCACCTCACCTCCCCCTGCCTGATTTCCCCACCGTGAGTTTTAGGGACGGTGCTCGCTGGGGCAAACCTGAAGCAAAACTGAGCAACAGTGGGGCAAAGGGGCAAGCAGGGAGGACTGGCAGCAAAGGCAGGATAAATAGCCGGTCTCTGCGTGAGTCCACGGGTGGAGGGAGCAGTTGCGTGCTGGAGGGAACTGAAGTCAAACGCGTCTGAGAAATACATGGAAAATCCGTGCTTATTTCTCAGTGGTACAAGTGGCCTGAGTTAAAGAAAGAGAGGGGCTGGACCGCACAGGGTACTATAACTGGATCCAGAAAGGAAGAATCTAAGAAATACCAGACTCGTTAAACGATCTCAGAAAGCTAGGACTTCCCTTACACACTCGTGCAGCAAATACATGCCTCCAGGGCTACCTGCTCACTTGTACGGCATCAGAAGGGGTCACAACACAAGTGCTGCCTTTGAAAATCAGCTTGCATCTCCCTGGTGGGGGACAGCTGGGAGGCCAGACCTGTTGCTAACTGCTCCCAGAGTGGGCTGCAAAAGCTCTGCAAGGCTCCTTTACACTCGGGGTTTGCCTCTGCCAGAAGCAGAGCTAACAAAGGCTGGTTTTCCCTGAGCGCGTGTGCTGTGTCCATAACACCCCAGAACTCTAATAAACCCTGGTCCCTTCCCAGCGACGGCCCTTCAAATCTTCCCCACCCACATAATCCTTCTGAACCCCTTCCCAAGTCCTCCAACTACAAGCCACGTGAAATACGGTCCTGCGTATTTCAGAGTTTCGTGGGTGCCGAGTGGCTGGCGAAAATAAAACACCACTTTTTTGAGATTACATGAGTCTTTTTGCAGAAGCTAGTTTGATTCCCTTCCAACTTTATCTCAGTACCAACGTTTCACTTCACCCTTCTTACCTCCTTAAAAGCTTAAATGAAATCAGCCAACAGATTCAGAAGTTGTTAACTAATGGTAAGAACTGACAATTCAATGGTATAAATCTGATTTCCACACAGGTGAGATCCTCATCCCAGCCTAAGTGGCATGGCCTCAGCGGGGTAATGTTGATTTCCAACAGGACAGGATCTCATCGAGGGTGCTCTGTTTACTTACTGACCTACTTCCAACTCCTGAAGCCAAGTGTAAAATCCCCAACGCTGCTGTGATTCCCCTCCATCCATCCTCCATCCACCTCAACCATCCCAGGGACCTTCTTGCATTCGATGCAGATGAACAGTCACAGTTGAGGCGGATGATCAGAAGATCAGTTCTCTGACCCTGCAGCCTCAGGGAGCGGGTGAGGCCTGAGGTCTCCCCACGCCAGGATGGTTGCTGCCCACACCAGCAGAGCTCACAATCGGGTTTGCCCCACACAGTTCTCAATCGCCCCCCTCCCCACAGCTGAGAACTCAGCTCTCTGTGGGTCGCCCTGCAGACGGTGGGAAGTCCCCCGTAGCCAGAGGTGACAAGCCTACGAAAAAAAGCTAGCGGCATCACAAAACACAGCTTTTATTTCACTGTTCTGTAATCTCTCAGTGCATCAAACCGCAGCAATAGAAACAACACAGCAGCAACAAGGAGGCACTTTGACCTGGAAAGGAGAGAATGAGATGTGTCCTCTCCCTCCCTTCTCCGATTCTTCTCCCTCCTAAGTCTCCTGGTAGAGCAGGCTGATTTGTGTAAGCCGCTGACCCACAGCCCCACAACGGCATTACCACTCAAGCAGCAAGCAGAGGAAGCAGGGGCTGGCTGCAGCCAGACGTTGGGAAGAAGCCTTGCTCCCAGCTAGGGCCCAAAAATTACGCTGCCTGGTTAGCGTGAAAGAGGGTGAGAGAGAGGAAGACAAGGAGGGAGCAAGAGAGGGAAAGACACACACACACACAGAGTTGTGCCCTAAAATCTGCTTTCCCACCCAGACTTCTTCCCCAGGACAGATGCGCTTTATTCATCTATTTTACCCCAGAGGAAATGCCACAGTGGTGAAAAGCCTCAGCACAGCCATATTCCCAAGACCTGACAGCATCACCTCCTGCAGCATATTCCTACCACCGCAGTGCCAGGGGGCCTTTGAGAACCACCTTTGTATCTGTTACCGTAGCCAAAACGAACGCACCACACTCGGAGCAATGAGCTGTCTCCCCCTGCTCAAGTCTGGGCTGGTCAGAGTAGCTCGAGGGGATGCTTTATGGGACCTAAACAATCCCTGCTGCCCTTAAAGCCCCTACACTGTCCGAAAAGCCCTATGTAGGAAGCCTTCAGATAACACCAGTAGGCAAAAGGCCAACTGTGCTAACATAAAGGAAGTGAAAAAGGCCAGGAGCCAGAGAGGGCAGCTTTTAGCCCAAAACCAGGATGTGACTGGCTTTGGGGGCGAGCACACAGAGCAGTCCAACCTGCTCGCACTCCTGTGTGGGAGAGTCCCAGGAGAGAGAAGAGGGATCCAGACCCGGGCCTGAAACATAAAGGGCTCAAGCCTGCAGCTTATGGGGAAAATATATATAAAGGAGGGGGAAATAGAAAGTAAACATGAGACTTGACTATGAAAAGAGAGGGTTGGGTGAAGAAAAGAGAGAGAACCAAAGCTAGCCCAGAGCAAGCTGGTAGTCAGCCCTAGTTGTAGCAGGATATGGGTGCAGAAGGGCGAGAGGGTGAGTCAAGGATGAGAATGAAGAGATAAGGAGGAACCAGAGGAGAGGTCCCCACTGCAGCCTAACAGAGCAGGGACACCCCAGCTTAGGTCCCAAGGGAGCCCAGCAATCACTCAGGCAGTTTACGCTGCAGCAGGGAATAGAGCCTGAGGCTCTTCTGTCTGCTGGCACTGCAGGTGCCAGCCCTGTTTGTCTCCTAAAAAAACCCCAAACCCAAGCAATGTCAGCCTAGGCGGGAAGGAGTTTCCCTTGTGCCAGGGAAACAGGGAAGAGGGAGGAATCTCTGTGCAACCTGGACAGCCTGAAATTGAGATCCCCGGGCTGGGAAGCGGCCTCAGGCTAGTGAAAAAGAAGAGAGAGAAAGAACAGTCTCCAGGGGTCCCAGGCCCCAGCTGGCTGTCTGGAGAGGCGATGGGGCCAGGCGTGCTGGCCCAGCACAGTTCCAGGCACTGCCACAGACTCACTTCTCCAGAGTCAGAAGAAGAGTCCACGACCTGCAGCACATCAACAGGTGAGGGAGTCCACCAGTTCTCATTGTGCATTGTTCCAGGTGCTCCACACTTTACACATTCAGCTTGCCAGCAATGGTCATGAGGACTTTCAGGATGGGCATGAAACCAGACACTTCACTGAAACTGCTGCTGCTCACCACTTGGGTGTGAACCAGCAGACCCTGTTGGTAGTTCCTAGCCTCAATGCAGCGGGCAATTTCATGGAGACCCATGAGGATGGTTGGAGAAAGCTGTGAGGAGGGAGCAGAAGTGAGTCAGCGTGCTCAGCACTGTAACACAGGCCCCCCTCCCTCCCCACTCTTCCCTCCTATTCTCCACCTCATCCTCACCAAACAGCACCTACGCAGTTGAGCACTGGCAGGAAGGGACAGCCTGCTTCTTCCTTTGGTTTCCCAGCCCACGACAAACACTAATCTAATACCCAGGATGGGTTACAGTGAATGCAGATCCTAAGTAATGACATTTCAGCATTAATTGAATATCTGATGTATTTGAGGAGGTCAAAGGTCCATCTAGCGCAGAATCCCGTCTCTGTTGAGGCCTAATATGGACATTCAGGACAAGGGTGTATGTTAAAAGGATTCTTCCCTTGATAGCTATCTCACCAGCAATTGGCATCAGCAGTTTCAGAGTTTTCTAAGCTGGAGGTTACACTAGGTTAACACTTAACAACTAGCCCCAGTTGCCCATTCCAGTCTGGAACCTGTCTATATGCCAGTATACTTCCTGCGGCCAAAATGACCCCCCAGATACCTCCCCAGCTTTTCCTTACACTATGTCTAGGCCAAGGTTAAGAAAGACAAGATAAGGCTGGCTGGATTCAAGGTGCATTATAAGGTCTGGCACTCCCCTGGCTTTCTCAAGAGAATATACGTTGGTAACACTGAGACAGACACCAAGGCCCACAACCCAGTGCAAAGGTGGGATCTGGAACCTGGCTGGACCGCAGGGAATGGTGGCATCTACTTACCGCCTGCTCACGGAGCTTCTCATACAAACACTCCAGCCGCTGCAATGCGTCCTCCAGCTTCCTTCGGGTTTTCTGAAGGAGTGAAACAGGTATCACTAGCTCTGCCAGAGCTTCAGAGCCACCTCTCCCAGAGCTTCAGAGCCACCTCTCCCAGAGCCACGCTGTTCTCGCTCCGTCCCTCCCCTCCTCTGTTCCTCCCACAGCACCTCACAATTCAGCTGCATCTCAGCCTCTGCCAGCCATGCCCTGACCGCGCACACGCACAGGGTTCTCTCCCCAGGGCAGGAAGCTGGATTTGCCCCTTTTCCCATCTCCCAGCCTAGGCGTTCCTCCCTTCTGCCAGTGTTTGCAGGCCACAGGACAGAGTGCTACTTCCAAAGCTTGAGAAACATCCACTAGTTGACCCACAGGGCATTCGGAGAGTCTCACCCTGGCTGACCTAAGCAACAGCTTCTTCCTGGTCTCCTTGAGGGAAAGAGGGAATATCCTTCCCGCTCTAGGTAACCACCAAGGAAAAGGTCCGCATACTGAAGCTCTGGTGGGACTGACCCCATTAACCCCACCTTGGCTAATCCACTCACAGGTAAATTATACCGTGGCTAGAAATGCCTGGTACTGGGCGATGCTGGGACAGGACTGGCATCCTCAGGAGCTCAGGTGCATCGCGTTGCTGTACCAACCCAGCTATCCAACCTCCGTGTCAGCCGAGTGCTAAAGCCCAGACCAATAGGCCTCTCTGTTCCTAAAGGGAACCTTTAGGTTATCTCCCAAATATTGCTACACTGCACTCTCAGAAGGCACAGAGCACCCACGCTGAAGCTGCTGCTTACATACAAATTGTCTGACTCCGTGATAGCAGTTTGGGCTTAATGCTCATCCCAACACCTACTAAGCAGAGGTACTCTGGAAGGCTTCACGGTGCCCCCAAGCTCTGGGAAGATTTGGCAACCTAACATGGTGCTGCTAACACTGCTTTTCTGCTTCCAGTCAGCCAGGCCTGATACATTCACGCAATGTGACATGTATGCCAACAGCTGTCCAGGAACCAGGGTGGAGAAATTACAGTGACTCAGACACAAAGATTATCCTGCCTGGAAGAGAAAGCCAGGCATCTCAGCCTTTCCCTCTAAGCTCTGAGGACAGCTGGTAACACCAGCTCTGCAGGAACTATCTACAGACCAAGCCAGTGAAAAAGGAAGCTGAATTAGCTAGGTCATTTCTTCTACTTTCCGCAGAGAAAAGAGCCAGCAGGACAGAACCATTGCTCCAGAGAGGCAATGAGAAGCAGTGGATAAATGCTAGAGAATGCATCTCAGTCCCCAAGAGATGGACAAGCCTACAGCCTAAGGGAAGGAAGCAGATAGAGATTAACTTGCTTACAGTGATAAGACTCTTCCTCTCTTTTCCCAACAAAAAGAAGGAAGCACCAGTCAAACCTCTGTGCGGGCAAAAAAGCCAAAGATCAGAGAAGGAAGGACTTACTGGATCAGTGGCGACAGCAGAGCAGCGTTGCACCAACCCTTCAAATGTGGTCTTCAGAGCCTGGTGCTCAGGGGGAACCTCCTTCTTCTCAACCCTCTCCACAGGTAGCTGGTGATACTGACAGAGAGAGAAGCAGCTGAATGAATGCAACAGGAGCATGAAAGGCTGGAGCGGGTAGATTCCCCTCCTGCAACTACGAACAGAAAGAATTTCACCCCTTCGCAAACCCAGAGAATACCTGGAAGCACAGAGTTAGATTATAACTGTGGTATAGCTTCAGGCCTCTGTGGATTCCCAACTCCCAGCAGGCTCTCAGCCTGCCTGGCCTCCCTCCCTCCCTCTCTCCCAGCTATGCCCAGGTGTCATCTTCCACCCTGGCAATTCCCCTAACTCTCAGACAGATATGTCTTACAAGGGCTAGGGAGCAACATAAGCCCTGCAGCTGCCAAGCAATAAGAATGTCAAAAGCTGAGTTGTGTTTCTACAAGGAGCTGGTGGCTGCGGAACACCCCAGATTCCCTGGGTACCTGCAGGCTGCCTTCCTTGGGTGCTCCTGGGGGTGACTGGCCTGATTCTTGCAACCTGGACAGCTGAGGATGCATCCCTTGGGGCTCAGCGGGCAAGCTCATTACTGGAGCTGTGATGGGGGCTGGAGGAGTAAATTTCTCAGTCAACTGTCGGCAAAAAGAAAGAAAAGAAAAAAAAAAATAAAATCAAGAAAACCAAGTCCAGGGAAGGAGAGCTGGTTACGCTCTTTGCAGTCAAATTCAACTTCCTTTCTAACTTGCAGAGTGCTCAGTTCTCAAGACGATGTGTAATACATCCCTGTTCTTTCAGCCCCCCGACTCAGAGCATGGGGCCCTTCCTCTTGCATCCTAGATGAACAGTCAAAGCGACAGCAAGAAAACTCCTCTGGAATTGTTCAATCAAACAGATCCGTTGCCCCTGAAAGCACCGGTCCTCAGAAAGCCGCCTTGGCTCTGCGACGGCACGAGTCCTGAATGTAGAGATTAGCAGCAGTAAAGTGTCCAACAGAGCAAGTGTTGGGGAAAATCCCACGACATGGGGGGAGAATCCCCTTGCAAACACTTCATCGTGCCCCTGCTAAGCCAGAGAGTCAGGATAGATTCGCTCCGACAGGGCTAGATCAAAAGGAGATGGCTTTAACAAGAGGCTAATCCTGTTGTAGTGAGCACAGCCTGAAGCAGGTTCCCAGCTATGCTGCCAGAAAAAGGGCGAGAAGTCTGTTCCAAGCTAAAGCAGAGGAGTGGGGGGTGGGAATAGTGCCAAAGAAGCTTCTCGTCATACCTGCCAGCAGGCAGCAGCGATAGAAACGAGGTACTGAGAGCATTTGCTGCAGAAGAGCTCAGCTCACAGGTCCTCCAGTGCAATCACTACAAGGCGGAGAGCAGCAGGACCAACATGGCAGGCAGCGCGCAGCGACGCCTGTCCCAGCTTCTTTCAGCAGAAGTGCCCTATCAGTCGGTATCAGCATCTGAGGAAAATCGCTGCGGGTCCCGCTGTGCTGAGGGGAAATGCTGCCCCCAACTGTCAGGTGTGGAGTGAGCACCATCTCCCCAACCACCATCAAAAAAAAATGTGTGGGCACGGGGAGAAGATTAAATCCATATTTCTAGCAACAAGTGACTGTGGTCAGCCTGGGAAGTACGGACAGAGGATGCAGCATCGCAGACAATAACCATGGTACAAAACAACCACCCTAGAGAATGGCACGTGAGTTTAGACGGCAAAGAGTAAAGATGACTTAGGCTCCAGTCTATATATGTAAATGCAGAAGTAGACAGAGCAACATGGAATGAGACCTGCTGAGGGTGACACGGAGCGTTTACAGGGATTGCATGGAGCTCCCTGGCTAAAAGACAACCAAAACATACTGCAGCTGAAAGCTTACCTTTTTCTTTTGAAGGCCTCCTCTTGCAGCAGAGGGATCAGTCCAAGATTCTTGAGCTGCCAGGAGAGAGAATCCCAGAATGGTGAGGGTTGGAAGGGACCTCTGGAGATCATCCAGTCCAACCCCCCCGCCAGAGCAGGGGCACCTCCAGCAGTGGCACAGGACGGCGTCCAGGCGGGTTTGGAATGGCTCCAGAGTGGGAGACTCCCCCACCTCTCTGGGCAGCCTGTGCCAGTGCTCTGCCACCCGCACAGGAAAGTTCCCTATCATGTTAATATGGAACTTCCTATGTTCAAGTTTGTGCCCATTCCCTCTTGTCCTGTCACCAGGCACCACTGAAAAAAGACCATCCCCCTGACACCCTCCCTTTGAGTATTTGTAAGTGTTAATAAGATCCCCCCTCAATCTTAACACGACACAGAACACGACACAGATGTCAGACTTTGAGAAGGTGGCCACAGCAACAACTCATGGCTGCTTGCATGGTTTGGAACTTCCCTCAGCAAAAGGGCCTATGGCTCCAATTCCCCCATCATTGCACCTTCAGACCATTTCCACCGAAGAATTTCAGGCCCAGCTCACAAGCCCAAGAACTGCTCTTGCCTCCCTTTCTCCTTCTTCATTACATTCTTAGCACCTGAGTACGTGCACAGGCTCTGCGAGGCGATATCTGATCAGACCGAACCGACACACGCCCGCTCCCACACAGAAAGCTTTTCCGAAACCACCTGAAGCTTTCCGCATTCAGAAGTCAGCGTCGGGCCCGAACCTTGGTTGGGACCTGCACGTGTGTGCACAGTGGGGTTCAGGGAGCTCCTGGGGTCCCCCAAACAGAGAACCTAGCGCTGTGTGAGGGCTACGTTACGGCTGAGAGAGGGCTTCTCACCAACACTCGCAGGAGTGCCTCCACGGTGGCAGTCCACAGCAATGCAGGTTGCTGTGATAACAGGGGGGAAAGTTGGCGGCTGGTTGAACTTTTCCCCTTTCAAAATCACGTTCAGCACCAACGCTTAGCAAAATTTGCCGGCTTCCCAACTAGAAGGGAATGGACTTAACCAGTAAACGCCTTGGGAGCAGAAGGGTGTCTCGGTAGACATTTCGGTGGTACCTAGCCCCTAACCTCACTCCAGCTAATTAAAAATCCATCAGACAACGTGACATCAAAAGACTTGCGGCCACACTTCATTCTGCGAAGGTCAAATTCCAACTACCTTGTCTGCTGCTGTCCTGTAAGGGTACCTGCATCTTTAGACAGAACCCCAGCGCTTCTTTTGTCATCCCAGTATTTAATCACCTCAAGCCCATGAGACAGGAATAATCTGTGAGAAAGTGAAATAATTCTAAGGGGCAATATCAGAATTGCTGGAGCTCAGTGCCACGCTTAATGAGTCACTGATCCCGAACTGAGCTTTTAAAAAAATCACAGGGGAAAGATGCAAAAGGTGCTTCATTACTTTAATTACCTTTATTATTAAAATTCTGGCAGCCTCTTTTTGCCCTCCCTTTTCCCATGATTTCAAGACTCGCTCTCTGATGAGTTTGGATCAGTAGTTTAATTAAGTTGGCACTTATTTCTAGCTTGGGGATTCTGTGCCCTAGAACTCTGCTGGCCCCCACCGAGCCTGTGGCCTTAGCAGTCCCTGGCACTATTCCAACCCAGTGGCACTTCGAATCCTCGCAGGAAACAGCTATTTGAATTATAGCCTGTAAGCCAGGCACTCAATCATCAGAGATGGACAACAGGACCCCGCTGCATTTTGCTGGGATGAAACTCTGACTATCTTGCCTATGCTGCTTGTGAAAGAGGATTTCCCACCAACCCCGAAAGGAGTGCCCCATGGCAGCGGTCTCCAGCAACGCCTGTCCTAGAAAAAACAGGACCATCACAGGCTGGAGTCAGGGATTAGCCCGGCCAGAAAGGAGATCAGCTAACATGTTGCTGTCCTTCACCCTGTCCCTGACACTCCCCAGGAGCATGGGATTTCTACAAGCGGAGATCTCACTTCATTGCGCTAGTGAAAACGTGTTCGCGGGCTGTTCAGATCATGTTCGGGAATTTCCAAAGCAAGCAAGTTTGGCCAGTCAGATTGAGTGATCTTACAGTCCCTTTCCAGGCTAAAGTACCCTTCAAACCCAAAACAATAAGAGCAGGCAATAAAGAACCCTCAGCTAAGGCAGTTTGCACTGCTGATCTGGGCATGCCATATGCGGCCATTAAAACTGGGGGTAAACGCTGCCAGAAGTGAACTTCCCAGCAGTGAATTCCTGCAGGGCATCTTCAGCCTGAGGCAGTGCTTGAAATCATTGCCACGGAATCATCTTTCCTGTAAGAGGGAAACATTGGGGGTCTTTTGTTTCTCTGCTGAAGGGGCAACTCCCTTTCTAGATCCCCACTCCACACAGCAAGGTTTGCTTGGTGGTGTAAGTGGCTACGGAGTACTCGGATTTCCTAAATAAAGCTGAGAGTCCCTAGATAATCTTCTGTGCCTGGCAGCTGGTCTTTGGTGCAAGCAGCAGTCACTGTGCAGAAACAGCCCACCAAGACATTGAGCCTTACCCCACTGGCAACGTAGGCTGGAAAATACCTACTCTCCATCATTAATGAATCCCAAGGAGAGAAATCAGTATGAAACGTCAGTCAGAAAAGTTCTACAGTACAAATTCTCCCAGGAAGATGGACTGAGATTCAAAGCCGAACCTTGCCCTCTAACTAAAGCCAAAAGGGCTTTCTGGTTCCCCTTGGAATAGAGCCCCCAGATTCGGCTTGGGAAGCTCTACTCCACCACTGCTCGTGCTGGGACCCACCTCTTCCAAACCACCTGGGGAAAGCACAAGCGCAAGTAAAGCCATGCATAAGGCTGGGAGCGTAACAGGGAGAAAACAAGAGATGAATTACAACCACTGCCCTGTTCCTTGCCCAGAGAACCAAGAAAGGAAAAGGTGCTGCTTCCCTGTTCTGTTGGCCCAGCAACTGCCTGAAGGGAGACTGAGAATGTTCTAATTCCTCCAGGACTGGAGGACAGTGGTGAAGGAAGAAGCTGGAGCCCCCCCTGCTTTCCGTACCCAAACCCATCAGGAAGAGCCCAGTGCTTTCATTTCACTTCAAAACATCCCCAGTCCTCAGGACAAGTATGTCCACTACCCCAGCTGTACAGGTCCCCAGGCATGCAAGGAAACAACAAATAGCAACGAGCATGCACCATGCACACACAGTAAAACGTGCGCACACACCCCACATTTCACTGGAAGCAGCAACATTGCCTCCCCCACAGGTCTGGAGGCTTCTCGGGGTACTACCTGCGTGATTCACGTGGGGATCTAGCCACGGAAAGAAACCTGAAAGTCAAGGCAGGGTGGGAGAATCGTCATCACCGACAGCTTTTACTCAGCGAGGAATGTCCCTGGACTACTGTCCCTGATAGCTTTTCAGAAGGAATTTGTCCAGCCTTAGCTCAGAGCCCTTGTGTGTAGTTCCCACAGGCTTCACGCAGTGGGATTTGCTATCCTTGGTTAAACACAGCTCAGCAAAGGATTCCAGGTGGAGGAAAACCTCAAAGCCTCAGTTCCTTCACTCTCAGAATACACGTGGCTTGGAGAAGCATCTGCTCAAAAATCTAAGGACCGTCAGTCTTGTTGTTAGGGATCTCCACCACAGTCTGGCTAAACCTGTCCCCCAAGACAGCAAACAAAGACTTAACGAGCGCCAGATGTGATGGTGTTGTGGGAAACAGAAAGAGGAAATGCCCATCCACTGGGAACTAGGTTCAACAACACTCTTTCTTCACCATGACAGCAAGGACTTCACAGTGCTTGCAGGCTGGGCTGGATTCAAACTGCAGACCCAGAGGGGAAAGGCTCCAGGGCTGTATCGCTGCCCAGAGGAACCCAGAAGTGATTCCCTGGCAAGCACTTTATGGCAACGGGAAAAAACGGGGAGAACGAGAGCACAGCAGACAGAGGAATTTTATCCTGAGGGGATATATTTATATTTATACCAAGGGGTATCCCGTGGAGAGAGAAGCAGGACCCTGCTCTCCCAGCGTTTCAAATGCACTTCTTGTGTGAGTTACGCAAGTAGGGGCAGGACCAGCAAGCCTTCCACCAGGGATTCCCTGGGAACCACCACCCTTTCAGTCAGAGCAGATGCCTCTGGAGTGGATGACTTCTCAGGGTACACTGGGGACCTGAAGAGACAGCATCTTGTAATCACAACCTGGGGGACAGAGCAGCTGAACAGGCTGAATGAGACTGTCATCATTGCTGTGTTTCACCACCACAGCAAGACTCAGCACAACGTGCCTGTAAGGTGAGCCTCAGCACCACATCCAGCCTTTATGGTGACAGACCAGACCTCAGAAGGTCCATGTCCATTACATCCCACAAACCTCATCCAGGAGGGTCCTGGACACACAAGTTGCACAAGCAGTACTTACCTGTGGGAGGAGGAGGAATGCTCGCTGCTGGCAGGGGCTTAGTAGATGGAGCTCCAGGACCTCCCTGAGGGTAACCCACGTTCATGGGGCAGTTGAAAGGTGCTGATGAGAAACCTAGAGGAGACTGGCTTGCCACAGGGAAAGGACAAGCTGCAGGAAGCTGAGATGATGGGACTGAGGCTGGAGTGAAGAGGGTAGGTCCAGGTGGTGGAACACCAGGAGATGTCATGGGCATGGACTGTCCTGGCAGAGAAGGCTGGTTGGGGAAGGGAGCAGGACCAACAGGTCTGACTCCTGCTGGTCCAAACGGCTGAGATTGTGACACAGCTACAAATGAGAAAGAGAGTGTATCAGCACCGCTTGTTTCATGTGCAAACTACTCTTGATGTTCTCCTTCATGCTAGTAAGTCTGCCCTTCTCCAAGCCATACCCTAGAATATCCATGTCCAGTGTATCCCCCATAACCCAGGCTACATCAGTCAAACTCTGCTGCAAAGTTAGCTGTGGCTTCTCCACCTCTATATATGCTTAATATCAGTGGATGTGCAACAACAGTTGCTACAACTAGATATGTCAGAAGCACCGAGAAGCCTCGCAGACCGCTGAGTACATCTTTGCAAGTACTATAGACCTGTGAGGAAGAAAGTAGAACAGCCATCCATGTTGAAGGCTTTAGTCTGAGAAAACCTGGAGAACAGATACGACTATCAGACAACGCTTACCAGGCCCTGAAATGCTCGCTGGAACCAAGCCCACGTTGTACTGCGGGTACGGGGGCCCTCTGGAATAGACACTTGTTTGTGGACCCGTGCTGGCCTGGGGAGGGGTAACGTGGTGAGGGGTCATGGACATCGCTGGCACTGGCTGAGGCATGAAGAGGGAAGGCACTGAAGGCTGAGAAGGTGCTGAAGGGGCAAATGATGACTGATAGTCGGGCTGCAATTAAAAAAAACAAAGAAGCTGCAAATGGCCAACACAGTCGTGTGCATACACGTACAAGCAGATGCTCTTTCTATCCCTGACACTTCTCAAGCAGGAGAAGATGCTGCTGCTGCTGCTGTCAGTGCCCTGGATTCGGTCAAAGGCCTTTCCCACCACACAACTTGCTCAACAAGCTGGACACCACACTCTTCAGAGTATTCTCCAGCTCTCAAAAGGATTAGTCCTGAGGAGCCAGTTCCCACACAGTGACTTCCCTGGAAGCACAACCAGAGGAAGTAATAAAGGAACGATAACGAAGTAACAGAGGCTGGAAGCAAAACTTCCTTAACAGTTTTCTTGTGAAAGAACTGAGATTAAGCCATACTACGCTAATTTTACTGAGATACGAGGGTGAGATGGGCATAGGAAAGTGAACCATAGCCCCCTTTTTCCTCAGAATGTGAGATCTCAGTGGATTACTACACTTGTAACAGTCTCCTCCAGCGACTGCATGTGGGACAGGGCTTTGTGAAAAGATGCCAGACAGCCTACTTTTGGATTATCACAGAACTTGTGTTTGCTCCAGTGAAGGACATCACTGACGGTTCCTCAACGCCTGCGATCTGCACCATCTCATATTACTTCGTATGCCTTCCACAACCCAGTAGCCTTCCTCCCTCTCCCCAAGCCATGAACACCCGAGCTTAAGTCCTACCTTCTCTGGGTGTCTGGGACCCGTTTTGTGGGCTGCTCCTTCAGGGGTGGAACCACCCTTGGCTGCTGGAGATGTGTGTTTAACAACACCTACACTGACACGAGTGTAGGGAAAAGGGGGCGGCTGCTGATCACCCACATTATCTCCTTGAGCATGGAAAAGCCGGTCTCGGAGCTGTTCAATCAGGAGCTGAAACAAACGATGCTTTAGGAGAAGTGCCTTGAGAGCCTCAGATGGAAGGTGCTGGGGAGGCATTCAAAGCAGACTGACCAAAAGCACTGAGCATTAACCTACAAAACTAACCATTTACCCAATAGGCACCAGGAAAAAACAAACCAACTGTAAGCGACAACCTCGGACATCACCTGCCCTATTCCCCGGCAGATGAAGTCTCACCAATCCTTCCCCCAGTTTTTAGGATTTTCCCTCCCCAACCCCCAACCACATTTGGGCACAAGAGAGATTTGTTTCAAACTACAAGCTGACCTCTCCATTCCCTTCCTCTACCACCTAGTTTCAGAAATAGATGCAGCTTCCCCGGAGAGCTGGTGACCAGCGTTGTTCTCCAGGAACTATTTCACAGTTCTATAGCTCCCTTCCTTTTCCCTGAATCAAAGGCAATACAAAGAAAAATCAAATTAAGACAAAAGCTGTGTCCCAGAAAAAGAAACACACCTCAGGCGTGGTAACCTCAGGTTACCATAATGAAGGTGAAACCTGATGCATGTCAAAACCCAAGCTCTCTCTGGCATAAAGTATCATTTTTCCCCATATACTACTCCTTCCCACAACAACCCGTTTCTCACTCACCTCTTTAGAGCTGCTGGGTAGGTAATTCATTGCGGCCGCCAAGCATCCTTGAGATGCCAGGAGACTGGCGTATTGGGTGATTCGTTCTGCCAAGACAGGGCCTGGCGCTGGACCTGCTGTGCCTCGGAGCATCTCAATAGACCTGCTCAGCACCATCACCTTCTCTATGAGATCCTGAAAAGGAAGGAGGAGAGAAGAAACAGAGCTCTCAGAATCTGCATTGCTTTACGGGTCCATCTCATGCTGAGACAACACCAGGTGGCTTTCCCCACTTTCAACTGATACCAGGTCCAACACGAACAGAAGCTACTCCACTCTACGCCAGATACTACCATTGATTACTGCTTCCTCAGGTGCACTTTGTGGAGAAAAAACAGGAACCAAGAAGCAAACCCTGATGCTGCTACTTTTATGACAAGGGAAAAAAGAAAACCAGAACCCACAAGGACATTCCAATCAACTGTGATCTTTTCACTAGGAAGTTACTAACTGTAGGAGTTACAAGCTATCAGCTTGGAAGAGAAAGGATTAAAACCATACCAGGAGAAATTCACTAGGGAAAAACTACTACTGCTGAGAAACAGACCAGAAGGTTCAACTCCTAGAAATCAAAGTAATGCTTATATCTGTAGAACGATATACGCATCACTGGCTGATAACCGGTATCTGGGAGGAGGCCAGTTTCAAACATAACCAGGAATGCTGAAGATGCCTTTCTGTTGCTGTCATTCACTAGTGGGGTTGCAAAACCAGGGAACTCCGTAGCAGAGGGCATTATCTGCAGATACCCGAGAGGAAGACTTGTCTGGTTCATTCTAGCAACTGGTGGACACAACAGGGGTTAGTGACTTAGCCAGGACTGGTTTAAGTGTAACAGGTAGGTGACACCACTGGCTTAGAAGCCCCGATTCATCTGCAAGCTGTGACTTCCCATACGTGATCGTTCTGCTCGCAGTGGGAATAATACAGTCTAGACTTTATTTTATTTTGCCAGAGGCTGTTCTGAAGGTACAGCCAAATAACTGGAGCATTACAGTTAGACACGATAAGCACAGCAGCAAATGTACTCTCAGGCAAGTACTGGTAAGAAAACAGATACAGTCTAAACTTCCCTGACTAAAAGGAAGCTCAGAGATGACATCAGTATACAAAGACAGGCAAGGTAGGCCATAACTCCTGTCCATGGCTGGATTTATGTGCAATGTAATCAGTACTCTCTCAAACACACAAACCCGTAAAGTTTAAGAGTGCAAGTCTCCTTGAAATGTAAGCCCGTAATCCAGGCTAGAAGGAGATTTATCTTGGTGACTACGAACAGGTCTCCACTGTCTGCTGGAAGCCAGATACTCTGTTTGGTGGGACAACGCGAACAGATCAGGGCTACCAGACTGGCCTAAGAAGAAATCAAACCAACATTATAGCACCTGTACCTGCAGGGCAAGGGGTGACGAAGTCTCATGGTTTTTCACCCAGCATTCCACCAACCTCTCCACGTTGCCTGATGAGATATAGCAGAGGCAGGCGTCGTTGGACAGGGCTGCGTCTCCCTCCGACTCCAGGCGGGCACCCAGCATGTCTAGAGAGGAAGAAATAGAGCCAACATTTAACACGCTGTCTTCTTGAAGAGCTCATTAACCCCAGTGCCCATCTCATAGCAATCCTGGCCTGGCATGAAAAGGTGTTGACAGCTTTGGATCTGCACCTAATTCTTGGATAACACAGAGAAATGGGCATCACTAAGGAACCCCAAAGCCAACTTGGTTGAAAAAAGTAGTAACTTTTTATATACCTGCCAATTTTTATATGTCTGCCCAGACATATATAAAAGAAAGAAAAACCCTTAAAAAGATGAATTCAGTGAAAAAATCCAACACTTTTGTTGTTTGGTTTTTTGTTTGTTTGTTTGTTTTCCAAAGAGGTGTGGGAATCTCCAGGCAACAGCAGTGTCCCGTATCAGGGACAGCTAGTAATCTGGTAGTTGTCAATGTTTAGCAAGTGCTAGGAAATAAAGGTGAGCTGGAGCTATCTCACTATCACCACTGCCACCGCCACTTCCCACCCTTACAATTTGGTCTGTAAACGACATCACGTTTTCTTGCATTTCAAGTTGTGTCGTCTTACTTGTATAAAGTGCTGGCATTTCTCCAACAGCACTTAGCTGTTCCCATCAGCCAGGAACTAGTTCCCAGCTCAGCAACATGAATAACTTCATCAGATTCAGCTACTAGATTGTCCCCTAACTCTGAATCTCAGAAAAATCAGTTGCTGAGCATGTTGGACTATTAAGAGGATTGAGAAAACTACTGAATCCATCCAACATTCATTAACCCCTGTTTCTGAACTTAAAAGGGAGGAGAATGTGCTGGAATGGTAAAACTCTCTCAGATGGAGTGAAGCCACCTGACCTTTTACTATCAAGGAAATCCCTTTCTCCATAGAATAAAATAATAAATATCACCCTCTTAGTGTCTCAGCCTAGTGCCTGTCCTGTTTTTTTCCATGCTATTGGTAGCAGTGACAGGAAATATCAGCATATGTAACATTGCACTATGACTCTCCGCTACAGCGTGCGTGTATCATTCTCCTAACTCAACAGACCACACTTAAGTTCCAGCTAGCTGTAACGAGGAAGGAGCGCTTTCCTTCCTCAAGAGTATCCACTTCTTTCTGTAAGCAGTCAGGAGTTACCCTCCCCCAAGGGAAACTGTATCAAACACAGAATAGTTTGGGTTGGAAGAGACCTTTAAAAGTCATCTAGTCCCAACCCCTCTGCAATGAGCAGGGACATCTTCATCCAGATCAGGTTGCTCAGAGCCCCATCCAACCTGACCTTTAATGTTACCAGGGATGGGGCATCTACCACCTCTCTGGGCAACCTGGGCCAGTGCTTCATCACTCTCATTGTAAAAAATTTCTTCCTTATACCTAGACTAAGTCTTCCCTCCATTCACACGTATCAAAACGTAGTACGCTGCATACCACAGAGCTGAGTATAGTCCTCATGCTTTGAGTATGTTAACAAGATGGCCAGTGCCTCCTTCCAGCTCTGTAGGTCACACGTGCCAACAATATCTTGCCAGTTCTGCTGCACAATGGAGGAAAGCAGCTGTAAAGGAAGCAGAAGGCCTGTCAGTCACTGAAGATGAAGATAAACTGACCGATTAAGCAAGCGCGCCCACGGGGATAGCCCACTTTCAGGCATACTTTCCACTATGCAGCAACTACCTCAGCATACACTAAGGTCCACCAATCCCAGCATCCTAATATTAACAGTAATTGGAACCCGATGCCTCTAAAGAAAGTAAAAAAAGCCCAACAAAGCACTTAAAAGAATATGGAAACAGCCACATTAGGCAAGACTAAAGATCTATCTAACACACAGCCTGTTTCAGAGCAGCTAGTATCAATGACTGGGAACACAGTGTTAGGACATCCCAAACCCTGTTACATTCCTCATTTGTCAATTAATAAGCTAGGACCTTCCTAGCTGAGCTGTAAAGAGGCAGCATGCTCCAAAGGTTACATGGGGAGCTGATGCAGAAGATTAAAAGAAACAGAGAGCACAGACATCCTAGGTGGGCAACATGAAGTTGTCATAAAACTACCCAGAGATCAGAGTAAATGTCTAGCCAACAGGAGATGCACAGATTCCGCTGACATTCCACTTCCTGCCAAAGTATTTCCACATATATTCAGACAAACATCTGCCAAGATATCGCACACCTTCCCCTGTTCAGTGTGTGCACGAAACCATCACTTACCAGGGAGAGTTTTGTCTTACGCTTGGCAAAGTAGCGCTTCTGGGTCTCCTTCAGGAGGTTCTCCCCACCAGCTATAGCTAAGATGATGGCATCAGCAAAGCGCTCTGCCCGCATGCACAGCTCCACTGCACCCTCAAAATTCCCCAATAAAAGGGATTGGCTGATGAGTCCATCCGTATCTAGAGAGGTAAGAAACAGAGTCAACCCACAGGGGCATCATCCAGATGCATTGATGATGCTTGTTTTAAAAACTAGGCAGTAAAAAACAATAATAATAATATATGGAAGCCCAGCTAAAAGAAGATTTGGAAAGTCAAATCAGGTTTTGCGTTTAAAAAAATCCACTGACTTCACATAAAGTCTTCCATCATCTAGAAGATTCGCCTATGTTTTTAATGGATCTCTTATCTGCAAAGAGTATTTCTTTGCACAATGCTGAGACATGCTGCGTGACAGTGGGATAGGTCATGTGTTTTAAAAGTATCCATCTCCTGGAGTGGACCAGATTCTCCCTAGTCTCTCTAATTTTCTGGTTTTCCCTCCTCTCTCCTTTTCCTAAGAGGGCAGAAACACATTTCACGTAACATACCTTCTGTGACGGGAATCTCCAATGTGCTCATATTCTGTGGGATGAGGTTGTCGAAAAAGGCTGAAGAGGAGGAAACAGCAGGTGCATCATCACTGGAATTTATCAACAGCTGTGCAAAGAATGCAAGAGGTTAATTAATTCATTGAACACACAGATCCTGCCCAAAACGATTTAATGGATTACAGAGTGGGATGGGGCTGCTCTCCATTTGGTTGAGCATGCTCATATAAATGTGATCTCAACTTGGAAATCCATCACGCCTCCCGTCACGGCTCTATCAGCCTGCATAGTTTCACCAGGGCAGCAACAAGTGGCGTGCTGCTATTGACCAAGCTTAGGAGACGGACGGTGTAAGACATGCAATGCCAACAGTATTGGTGGCCAGCAGTCATCAACTCAGCTGCCAGCCCTTCGGCAAGCTGAACAATTACGGATGGAATACAGACAAGCCCAACGAGTGCTATCTGTAATTAACAGGTAGGATCACAGCCGTGCTTGGTGCTCTGTTGAAATGCAGGACATAACTGCTGTCCCTAGAATATCCCAGCAAGTGTTTAAGGTTTGTGAAGAAGATTAGTAATTTGAGCATAGCAGTTTCAAATACCTTAGAGGAGCAAAATTTACAGTGCATGGTGAACCAGGCCTTGGAAGGCATCTGGAGATGGACATGCCAAAATCATGTGAGAATACATTTCAAAGGATAGAGGTGAAAAAGAAAGAAATGCAAAAGAAATACCACAGCAGAAGCTTCACAGAGGAAATCCAGAATTGTAGCATGAAGTTAAGATGAGGTGAGGCTAATTCTACATTGAAGAAATCAGCACTGGTGAAGCAAGCCTTCTTGCAGTGTTAACAGCCAGGAGTCCGTCTTCATCATTCGCTGATTTGTTTTAAAGCCAGAAAGGACCACTATGACTGTTTAATCTGACCCTGTGAGGGTCTGACAGGCCTGTGAACCGCCCTCTGCGATGCCTGCATTAAGCCCAACAATTTGTGGTTTGAATGAAACCTTCCTGTTCATTCTGCCCTCCACTGCTCTCCCAGATCGGCAAGATGCACAGGACATACCTGATCTGGCTGCGCAGCGTTTGTCTCATCTGCCTCGGGAAGGGGCTGCTTATCCGGGATCCCATTACTCAAACATGAGGCAATCTAGAAAAGTAACAGACATTCAGAGTTGAAGCTCTTACCAAAGTCAAACGCCTGGACAGCAAAGCCACCGAGTGACTGGCAAGCCCCAGACGCAATTCCCCCAGCTCTTTCACCCGCTTGAAAAGTTCCACACCTGTCCCTATTCCTGGCTGGCTGCCTATCAGAGGTTATTTATCCTTTTCAGAGCATTGTCCAATGCTGCCGCCAGAGTTTCCTCCCCTGCAGCTCCATCAGGGCTATGCCAGACTGTCTTCATCTGTCACCTTCTTCCTGGCTGAGGAATCCCCTGAGACGCAGAGCGCTGGATGCTAGAAGAAGCTCTCACAACTGCACTGTTGTTATACACTTCCCAGGGCACCAACAACTGGAAGCAAGATAACTGGGCTCAAGACCCGTTTGGTTTAATCCAGTACGGCTACACTTATACCCTTAAAAATGCCCATATTTGCTTTTTAGTAAGTGATACTTGAGGTGCCTCTCAGCTGAAATTTCATACAGTTTGGTCTTTTGTGTGCTGCGAGATCACTCACTCATTTCCAGTAGGGACCCTAAAACTCTCCTGCAGCAGCTTTAGTCCTGTAAAGGTTTCTCTCTATTGGAAAGAGCCCTTACCTTTTTTTGCAGATCCTCTTTACTGTAGCCCAGCAGCTTGAGGAGTTTAGTTCTGGACTCCTGCTCCAGGTTCACCTGAGTCCCAAAGGATATTGAAAAAGATAAGAAAATATGTAAAATACTAAACATCTACACACTGCCAACAGTTGGCTGCTTCTGGCAGCAGCAGAGTTTAGAGCTCAGTTTATAGATAAGGAACTCAACTGTGACAAGTCTACCTAATGACTACTGTGGGAAAATCTATGGAATTTAAGTGATGATAAAAGTCATGATTAAAAGGGTGAAATTCAAGTTTGTCACATAGTTACAACAGAGGTACAGCTGCATATCAGGGCTATGATTATATGCATACTTAGTGTACTTGGTCAGTAATTCCCTGGATGGTCTAGGAATTGCCAAACTAATCTCTGCGTAGAGGCAATGGACTGATTTGAGTCCGGATGAAACTGAGACAAAGTGGTTGCCTGAACTCCTAGCTGGCTTCACAAAAGTTAATTAACTAATTGTTATAGAAACTCCCTGAGTGGGGATTTCAGACAGTGCCAGAGGCTCCCACAGGCTGCACGTAGCCTTATTGATAAGCGCTATTTGTATGCTTTAATGCACGACTAACATTCTGCAAGGAGAATCCGTCTGTCTCAGCAAGTCCCAGGCTGTTCTGACTACAGAACTGACCAAACTGTACGTAGATAAGATACTTGTAAACAGTCCACAGAAACTGTCCTTGCAGATGTAGAAATGGTCATGCAGGACAGTCTTTTGTACAGAAGCTTGGTTTGTAGTTTAAGACAATCAATAGTAACAGATCTTGTACGTGCTGGAGTGGTCTCACAGGACCACGGGCCAGCTGGATTATAAAAATTCACTAGAACATATCTCATACTCTGAGTTTGACGTATCTCATCCAATGCAGCTGAAGACACTGTTGCAATGACCCTTGCAACGGAGACTACTGTCACCACCTAGACAACACCTGGCCATCCTATTCAAGAGATATGATTCCCCATGCAAACGTAATACTATGGACAAGACCCCAGTATTTCGCCCCACACACAGTCTGCCTGTGAGTGTCTGTAAAACACTGCCAAGGCTAAGCCCTGCCCCTTCCAGAAGGACGGCCGCTCCTCATTACCAAACTCCTTCATATTATCAAGTTGTGCACGAAACCATCTTCCTGTGTAGGGCTACAGTCAGTCCTCATGCCACCACCTTACTGGGGAATCTCATTGTGCATTTGGACTTTGCTGTGAGAAATATTAACAGTAGAACTGCACAGATAGCTTGGCAGTGAGCTGAGATAGAAAAAACCCTGTTTAGCACCTTGACAGGAAGCCCAAACGAGTCCACCGAAAAGACCATTCCTACTGGAAAATAAGGCAACCTCCAAGACCTCAACTGCAAAAACTTTTCTTTAGACAAATAACTAACCAGCCTACTCAGTTCCATTTCATGTCTTAAAGAAGAGAAATATAAAGGGCTAGGGAGGACCATAATGAACGTGTTCCACCCCAGGACTGCAAAAGAACTGACCTCTGTGTTTCACCACAGCCATCCTACCTTCAAGAAGTTCCAAAGGTTCTCATCAAACGGCAACTTGGCTGTCTGGATCTTGCTCTGGCAGTAATCAAGGAGGTTCCCTGACTGCAAGGCCATTTGCAGTTCTCTGGATCGGAGCAGGAATTCAGTTTCAGTAGTGACTTGACTGATGAATACCTGGTGTGGGTAAGGCTGCTGCATTTGCTGTCCAGGAGCTTTGGTAAGACCAAAGGAAATAAGCTTTCCTCCAAACTGAGAAAGACAGAAGGAGACATTAAGACAATAAGCATTCTTGTAAACAAAGGTAAAAGCGGCTTTCTTAGCTCTTCATTCAGCAAGGTGGACTCCAGCTGTGATCACAAGGAACACGGACAGTTTAACGTGTATGGATGGTAGGGGACATTGAGGGAGTTCACAGCCCACCAGCCGAAGGCTGATAACCATGACACTTGTGTATGTGCTATCAGGCCTAGACAACTGCAAATGCCAGAGAGGCAGAGAGGAAAAAGTACCATTTGGAACTCTTGGCTCTTTTCTGACATGCAGAGGCAGGCTGCAATCATAAAAACTATCATACAAATGGCAGGCTCTACACAGACAGAGAACAAGTCAAGCCACAGGCTAAAAGAAGAATTCAGCCTTTCAATTTAGGAGCAAAGAGGTGAAGAAAATTAAATACCTGCATAGGAAGGGGAAAGACAGAGAAGAATGCGAATGCATGTTACAGCCTACAAGGACAGCTTTTATGAGTCTCCCTTGGCTTTGTTAACTCTTACTTATAACCTCCCACTCTCTGCTACAGGCCTTCTCGTTGGAAATATATCTGAACGTTGAGCAAAAGAGCTTCGCTCCATGGGATACCACACTGCACCTTAAACAGGCATTAAAACAACCAGCAACAGGAAGATAAAAAGGTTTCTGTAGCAAAAGAAAAGGACTGTGTCACAAGATGACACATCTATTGCATTTTAAGCTACGGATACTCCATTCACTTACTGCAAATGAAACCCCCACAGGTCTGCGAATCCACTTGGGTGGCTTTTTTAGCGGTGGAATCAAGGTGGTCTGAGCTACTTGCTCTGGCACCTGCAGCGGAGGAAGGATCTGTCCTGTGCCAAAGGGATCCAGGTTGTTGAAGGAGGAAGAGATCTTGAATCAGAACGAGAAAGAAACAAGATATAACCCAATTGGTCTCTGTACAGAGTAAGCACACAAAAAAACCCACCCTGTTGGTTTGTAATTAGTTACTCTCCTTGCTGATGAAGAAAAAGGCTATGACAGCACCTCTTCCTGGAATACCACCAAGCCTCTATGCGAAAGAAACGTTATTTCCAAACAGTTCCAGAAATTATTTCTCAAGAACGCTTCACCTTGAGAGACTTTCAAGTCATTTTTCCTGAGCAAGATGCAAATTCCCTAACAAACACTGCCTGGCCTAGCACCCAGCTCATAAACACAGGAGTTACAAAATAACTGGTTTTATGCAAGACAGTGACAACATATGGTCAAAAGTTGTACAACTTATTTCTTGTTTTGCTCACAAAGGAATGCTGTCTCCCTTCCTGTTGCTGGGGTCTTTCAAATGGGTTAGTTTTAAGGGCTGTCTCAAGTTTTTATAGTTTAGACGAGGCTGGCGAAATAATCTCTCCAGATTTTCTTGCCTAGACAAGAGTGTGTCAAAAGTGGCCTCTGATCTGGATTTCTGACACTTAGGAAGGCAGTGAGCATACATACAATGCTGTTCACGAGCATTCTTAATTTTTAACATCGTTGGCATGGATGTGTTGTTTGCTAGAGATAACCCTGTTCAAGTTTGACTGGACCATAGGGCACAGCTCCAAAATACAGCTGACCAGCATACCTGAAAAGATGCAACACAAGGCTCATCAAGCCAAGGTTGCCAAACAAAGCATCAGAGGCAAAACCTACACATTTTGCCTTTCCAGTCTTTCTTAAGGGGAAACCAATTCCAAAGAAAGAGCATTTCCTGGAGGAATGGCTTATACCTAACAGCTCAATCACCCTAAACCTTCAAAAAAATAAATACACACTACCAGGGTACCAGTAATCAACCACCAGGTCTTCATCAGAGTTTCTGTCCTAATACCATGGAATCCAGAGGAAAAAGACCTCTTGGTCATGAACTCCCCGCCTCCATAATTGTCATTATCTTCTCCTATTTTTGTTCTTACTTGTTATTCTATTTATCTAGGAGTTATTCTATACTACTGTTCTCCAATTTTGAAGAGAGCAAGTACGGCGCGTGCACCTGAATGCACATAAAGAAAATTCTCCATGGGTTAAATAAATCCTTAATCTCCTACAGCTGTTGCTTGATAAAGTATTTTCTTTCTCTTGCAAATCCTATGAAACTGAACTCAGTCAGCTGTAAATTACTGTATAAATAACACTTAAGCCAGCTCATACGTATTCTCTTAAAACCTGTATTGTGAGGCATTTCTCGGCTGGGAGAGAGGGAGGGAATTAAAAGACTAGACACCAGATTAAAACTAAAATTTTAGACAGTACTGACATTTAATCTGTTCAGAGTTTGCCCATCTATTCAGTGGCTAAGTAACGGGTTTCAGTATCAAAATATTAACATGCTCCAAGTTATAGTCAATTGACTTGAGGAAAATTGCTAATAGTGGCTTATAAACTTTTTAAAATTCTCTTCTGAACTAATGAAGAATAACATGTTGTATTAATCAATATAGATGTATTTAATTTTAACTTTTAATGACAAGACAAGCTTGTTGCTCTAACAGGTGTGCTGCTTTATTTTTAGTCTAGTAGTAATAACCATAAAATATATATACCATCAAAACTACAGAATCCCAGAATGGTGAGGGTTGGAAGGGACCTCTGGAGATCATCCAGTCCAACCCCCCCGCCAGAGCAGGGGCACCTCCAGCAGTGGCACAGGACGGCGTCCAGGGGGGTTTGGAATGGCTCCAGAGTGGGAGACTCCCCCACCTCTCTGGGCAGCCTGTGCCAGTGCTCTGCCACCCTCACAGGAAAGAAGTTCCTCCTCAGGTTAAGATGGAACTGCCTATGTTCAAGTTTGTGCCCGTTCCCTCTTGTCCTGTCACCGGGCACCACTGAAAAAAGACTGTTTCCATCCCCCTGGCACCCTCCCTTTAAGGATTTGTAAGCGTTAAGATCCCCCCTCAATCTTCTTTTCTCCAGACTAAAAAGACTCAAGTCCCTCAGCCTTTCCTCGTAAGAAAGATGTTCCTCATAATAAAGATATTCCAGTCCCCTAATCATCACTTGATCTCGGTTCTCTTTACACACTTCAATGAATTTTACAAGAAATACTGAGGCACCTTTGTCAAGAGGCAGTGTAGTTCCTTTGGGACCTGGTGGATATTAAGTCCCCACACTGGTACCTTCTGTTTCCCATACCATATAGCTATACATCCTGGTGGGTAGGACAGACTGCATCACTTCAAAATCACACAGGTGTGCGTCTAACTCTCAGAAGTCAGCTGAGTAATTGCCAATCTGTCAAGCTGCAACACATTCACAGGACTTTACCTTGTCAGCCTGTGTCTTCTGCTGAGCTTCTAAGTTCCCACCCATAACAGAATAAATGTTGATCCACCCATCANTACTATTACACAGGTGTGCTTCTAACATTCTCAGAAGTCAGCTGAGTAATTGCCAATCTGTCAAGCTGCAACACATTCACAGGACTTTACCTTGTCAGCCTGTGTCTTCTGCTGAGCTTCTAAGTTCCCACCCATAACAGAATAAATGTTGATCCACCCATCAAAAGTGGCAGCAGAGAAGACTGAAGGATTCCTAGGACACCACTGGACATCAAAGCACCACTGGCTCCGAATGGGCAACTCGTAAACCACCTATCACAGAAAGAGAGAAGGCAGAAGCACAACATGAATAATCCCCTGCTTTCCCCAAATTACTTGCCCACAGCAAGTGTGTCACGCTTTATTTACATATCACCACTGTATACAAGTCTCTTATTTTTGCTTCCGGAAGGATGCATTGCAACCGAGTTACAGCGCATTGAGCCCGAACAGCAGAAAGCCACAGAACGCTGCTGTACCACAGGATACTGATTGCAGAACGAAATGCAAAAGCAACAAGTCAGTACTGTCGCGCCTGCTGTCAACCCAGGGAGACACACCAGAACACAGCACAAGAAAACCAGAAGCCAAAAGGCAAGGTGTCACCAGCAAGAACATGTAAACAGAAAGAACAGACTGGAATAACAAATTCGACAGAGAAAATAAAAGCCTACAGAAAAAAGTAGAACAACAAAAGAGGACTGTAACAGCTGCAGGTGAACTATGAAGGATACTGCAGCCAACAAGGTTCTGGTCCAGCACTCAAAAATTCAAAGTTCAGTTCACGGCCCAGTCACAGACTTCCTGCCTGATGTTGGGCAATCCACTAACACAACCTTGACTTTGAACCTCCAGTTCGTAAAATGAAGATATTTCCTTTACGGCTCACAGGCACAAAGCACAGAGAATCACAGCTTCCTCCTCTGTGGGAACATGATCTGCATTTTCTCTTCCCAGGTATGAAACCTTGCATTTGCCTATATTAAAATCTGGATTGCTAAGTTAAAAAAAAACCCAAACAAATAAAAAACACCAAAAAAACAATGACCAAAAAAACCCCCCAAATATCCTCAAAAAACCAAAGAAACCAACCCTTGCCCCAAATTCACCAGATCAGCCATTCTGTATAACTGGACTGCCCTTAGTATTGAAAACCTTCCCGGTCTTTGTCTCACATGAAAATTTTCTGTCCATTGGTACCAAGTCAAGAACAGCGTCCTAACAATAGTTTGTGGATAAATGCCTAAGCTGAATTTGGACCCTGCAAATGTACAGCAGCATGCATAAAGATAAGGCAGCTGCACTAAAATTGTTCTTTTGTTTTTTTTTTTTTTTTTTNACAGTGAAATGACTTCACTAAAAATTAGACTTTAGGAACATTTCAGAGTTTAATTCTTCTCTAACCACTAGACATCTGTACCAAGTGAGCATCAAACCCCATGAAACCACAATAGGAACATTTCATGGGTTTTATGAAAATGGATTAATTTTTTTTTCCATGCCTCCAAGGCAAAGGTGGTCAGCTAAGTGAAATTGTGCCATGAAATGAATCCAAGCTGGGGCTCCCAGCTGGACTTTGTTCAGTATTGTTAGAGTACTTTCCCCATGCTATCATCAAGATCAACTGCGTTAATTTTGTTCAAAGTTCAAAATTCAGTTCTATCCAGAAATTCAGAATTGAACAAGAAGGTGTGTAGAAAATTTTTTTTACGCAGTCCTATTTTAATTCAGGTGATACTAAAATATTTCAAAGATGGTAAATTTGAGATGCATGACTAGATAAGCACATACACGTGAAACCACTGCACTATGAATAATTACATTGTTCCCCTCTCAATGACCCTAACAAATGCTCCTCATTCTCCTTCAAGTTTCCCCCCCAAAAAACTTACTACCCTAGGAGAAGGAAGAAGAAACAAATGGACGCAGAGAACACTACATATGTGAACATAGCAAGAGTAACCATAATTAGCTGAATCTAAGTTAAAGATTTCTTCCCTCTATGATATCTGGACACAGATACATCCAAGAAAATCTCTGCCTCTCTCTGTTGTTTTCAGTCTGGTTATGGACAACACTCTCGTTCACTCCAGACAGGCAGAGTGCAGAAGACACACTGGAGGAAATTACATCGGCGCTCCACAAGGACACACACATAGCACAGCACACAACTCCGTACAAAGCACACCACGTGTACTTATAGCTGTGGTTATGTACCTCCCCCACACTTGGGTTCCAACACAAGATCCGGTTGTCTTTGGCGCTACTCAACAGCAGTTCAGGGTCAGCCTGGCACCAAGAGACAGAAAGAACTCCCCTAAAATAGATCCGAAAAAAAAAAATAAAAAATCAGTCATTCCTCTGTGAAACAAAGCAGGCCTAGCAAAAAAATCATAGCTCTCCTAAGTCCAGTCTCCCAGATGTCTGCCTGTCAAAGATGGAGATCCTTGAAAAGGCAACGCAACAAGCAGGCCCTCACCTCGTGTGCCCTTCCAGCTGGCTCAAAGGAGAGGTAGCAAAACGCAAGTCCCATATTTGGATCACTGGCAAGCGGTCATCCTCAGAGGAAAGGACTAGCTGGGTTGCAACTTCTGGATGCCAGGCCATTCCTGAGCAATGCATCTAGGGACAAAAATAGCACAGGCTCAAAATTCAGCAAAGCAAGCTGGCGACAGCACAAATGGCCCAGAGCCACGTCATTCTGCACTTAACTCGCCTATAACGCTTGACATAAAGCAAGCCTAGCAATGCCTTTTTGTGGGAAGTATTTCTACCTTCCCCTACGCAACAAAAAACCCACTAACCATACAGAAGGAGGACTAGTTCACCGTTGATCCAGGAAGACAGCTGGGATTAAAATGCGGGAGGCTTCCCATAAATGAGCTGTGAACGTAGAAATTGAATGCAAGGGTGCCCTGATTTTAGGAACAGCTAAAAGTCTTATTTCTCCATTTCATTAGAGGAATCATAGAATCATAGAATGGTTTAGGTTGGAAGGGACCTTGAAGATCATCGGGTTCCAACCCCCCTGCCATAGGCAGGGACACCTCCCACCAGACCAGGCTGCCCAAGGCCACCTCCAGCCTGGCCTTGAACACCTCCAGGGATGGGGCCTCAACAACCTCTCTGGGCAGAGAAAAAGAGTGGTGTTTTGATGTTACAGTTCTAGGAGAACCAGCACCAACATCTCCCACAATAAAAAACCAAAACCCAACACTTGATCCCAAGAGCCTGTGCCACGGCTTTGCAGCGACACGTGGCACGTTGTAATCTAGTCAGAACCAGAGTCCTTCCTCCACTCACTCTGTTGCTGTGGTCGCTGACTTTGATGATAGGCTCGTTCTTCCTGAGGTCCCAAACCACAGCCTTGCCACTGGGGTGAGCGGAGGACAGGATATGCTGCACCTGCCGATTCCAGGACACCACACTGATGTCTTCGTGAGGCTGCCAAGAAAGGAAAGGCCACATATCCATTATTTCCACGTTGAGGGAACACTAATCGCAGGATTCTGTCACTAGCCTAACTAAGGGATTTGAAGATTATATAAATAGATTCCTCTCTTCGATCACTGATCAACTACCTGGAAAAAAAGCAGCACTGACCAGAAAAACAAGGGAGCATGGGACGCCCTTTACTCAGGATGTACAGTGGACAGTCAAACTCTATGGGGGATATGTCACCTGGAAAAGCACCTTTGCATTTTGGGAGCAGGTACCGGATTCTGCATTGGCCAAATGTGTCATAAAAGAGTCCAGAGAGAACTGCAGCTGAGAGAACGTAGGTGCTTCTACCCTGACTCCTGGGATGAACTTAAACGGAAAGATGACCTTGTGCAACATTTCAGGAGTGCAGCGAGATGGAAAATGATGAAGCATTCAAGGCTAATTGCCATTACTGTACCTACCGCAATGCAAGCAATAGGCAAGGAGACAAATGGGAGGCTTACTGGAGGAAAAACTTGGCCTGTTTTTAGGCGAGTTTACTACGATTTTTTCACTTTCAGGAGTTGGTTGCCCTGATTAACATAATCAGCATCAGAAGATCAGAAGCTTCCTCCTCTTCAAACTCAGGAAACATTATCTGGGGGTAATAGCCAAGATGCATTAAATGGCTCACTGGCTCTGCTAGGGATATTACTTTCATGAGATATGAAAAGCTTCAGCTGAAGCCTGAAGTAAATTCACTCCTCAGAGAAGGTCCAATAAGCCTCCTTAATCCATCACACATGCCCCAGGCGGATCACAAGATAAACTGGTCAGTTACTTGATTCAAATCCACAAAGAGCTTACCCATCCATGCAAAGTGCATCCTTCCAGATCTTGCCAGCCTACCTCCCCTCCCCTTAAAACACTCTTTCCACCTCCCCAGAAGGAAGCTGATCAGTAAGTTCTGATTCATCTTTCTTCTGACAGACGTCAAGGTCATTCCCCCTTCACAGACTGACTAGACCAGGACGACTCCACACACTCGTGTGTTTTTGCTTCACCTACTGGGATATAAAACCAGAGGGATAGTGCCCAGAGGAAAACTTGTTTACCTGTGATTTAGCCCCTGGAGTCATAGGCACACTGAAGTTATTCAAGTCCCAGATGAAAATTTCAGAATCGTTGGCTCCAGAAGCCAAGAGGTTACTCTGTAGAAAAAAGAAAAGCTCAGCTGAGTTTCGCAGGGAAAGAGGATGGATTTCTTCAAAATAAACGTAAGCAAAAAATCCCAAAGCTTCTGAAGTCAGATGAAAGCTGCCACTGGTAAGCAGAAAGATACTAACCAGATTATAAACTGTCATGGCACATTTCTGGCCTCCATGCCTTCAGTTGTGCCATGGTACAGACCTATTTAAAGTTTGTCTAGCAAGCTACATGTGCAGGTGGCTGATGTTACTTATCACGAAACCCTGCCACAGGCCTGGAAGCCACTGTGTCTGGCCAGCTGAGCCTTTGCCCTGCATCCCGGCACCAAGGACACTTCTGAGAAGATGCAGGTCTCCCACAAGGGCCTGCAGATTACTTCCAATTTGCCTTTGTGCTACCACGAGAACGTGTGTTCTGTTTCCTACTCACTTATGTTGCAGTCCCTTCAAGTGTGATTAGAGCCCCAATGAATTAGACACCAACTGAACAAATGAAAAAAAAAAAAGTTCTTATTTCAAATGGGTAATGGTCTAACGTAACACTATTGCAAGACACGTTTTTACAGAGAGGTGAGAGACTTGATGAAGGTCACAGGGGGAATTCAGTGGCAAAGCTGTGAACAGAACCCAAATCCGAGTCCCAAACCAGTCTTGTGTCACAATTACCACGCCTCTTTCAGGTTAAAAACTGTTCCTTCAGTTTATAAATCTCTATACAGGAAGGAAAAACGTTCTTTTTTTAACATGGAGGTTAACTTTCATTTGGTTATTAAGCATCTTCATGTTGCATACCTGGAAAGGGTTGAAGTCAAGAGCTCGAACAGGACCCGAATGCTTCTCTGTCTGCCCAATTACAGGCTCGCTCTTTGAAGCCAAGATGCGGTGCACACTGTACATCGTCAGTACACCATTATCCCCTCCACCAATGATCACTCCAGAGGACTCCGGGGACCCATTTCCAAAGTTACCCCAGATGAGCTTATGAAACCTAAAAAAGAAGAAAATAAAGCTGGCGTAGGCCACAATATCTGGTGGAAGTCAAGACACCCTCTGTATTACCAAAAACCACATCTATGTTCTGACCTATCAAACATAACCATCAGCTTGCACCTTAAATAACCATTTCCCTTTGAAGATGACCGTGGCTTTTACCTGGGAAGAAATAAATTAGTTTCCTTCCAAAGACTTTTACACAGAACTTACAAAGGAAGAGTTAGTCTGTCTCTTTTTTCCTTCTCCCCCTCCCCCCTTAAAACGTCCAGGACCTCACACGGGATTTGGTGGATGAACTCCTCTAACCTAAACTATATAGAAAATTAGATTACAGGACTATATGCCTTCTTTTCTAGAGCTATTATCTGAAAAATATGTTTACCCACTGTAAAAGCTGCTGGTTACAAACCAAGGGTATGTTTTACGCTGGGTGCAAACGTCACCCACACTGATAAGCCTAAGAAATCACCTTGTCTTAAAAAGCTAGAAGACAAGTTTCAGTCTGCCTCTAGTCTCTTTATTGCAAACCATTAG
Source organism: Anarhynchus alexandrinus (assembly GCA_008711295.1). Classification (NCBI taxonomy): domain Eukaryota; kingdom Metazoa; phylum Chordata; class Aves; order Charadriiformes; family Charadriidae; genus Anarhynchus; species Anarhynchus alexandrinus. The sequence continues at coordinate 238,226 of VUYV01000249.1, forward strand.
CCCCAGCAAATCTGTGATACAGAATGACTCTCCTGACTGATTCCCACATAAGTTCTTTCAGACTTCTGCAATGGTCCAACTGCTGTACTTTTACACCCAACATGATTTGTGTCAACAAAAACATTCAGTTCTGAAGACAGAGGTCAACTGATCCAAAAGATCATTTCATATCCCAAATATATGATCTCCTCCTCTCCTTTCTTGTACCAGAAAAGCCCTTTTTATTTCCACTGATTGATACGTCACTATGAATCTCTAGTACCTGTTTGAGGCAGGAAGCGTTCCTTTCTGCTTCATGTCCAGGGAGGGATCCCTGAAGTCAACCTCGAATATTTCCAAGGTGGCATTTGTACTGAAGGATGCATCCAGTTGTTGGGCAGATGTTCCTAGCAGAAGTACAAGGGCAAAATAAGTGGGCGCTTTTTTCAAGACCACAAGATACAAAAAGAGCAAGGCACTGGAAACCTATTCTTCATAGTCAACACAACCTTAGCTGTGCTCGTTCACGGAGAGGACACGTTTGAATACCTCAGAAAGAGGAACCAACAATTATGACAAAGACTGGCAGCCTGGTCTGGTGGGAGGTGTCCCTGCCTATGGCAGGGGGGTTGGAACTCGATGATCTTCAAGGTCCTTTCCAACTTCAACCATTCTACAATTCTATGATGACTTTGAAAGAAATTAGAACTTCTCCAAGAAATTCTGGGCACCAGGGTCACTGCTGCACAAATACTTTTCTATCTTGGGATAAATCATAGAATCATAGAATGGTTTAGGTTGGAAAGGACCTTGAAAATCATCGAGTTCCAACCCCCCTGCCACAGCTTGTGATACTCAGTCCTTATCTAAATTACAAATGCAGTCACCTCATGAAACCCTGCTACAAGTGTGATCCCAAAAACTTCTGTATACTGCTCCCCAACAATGACCGTATGTCTTGATCAAACCTTCTAAACCTGGTCTACAGCAAAAGTTCTTCAACCTTAGCCAACTAAACACTCCCCAACAACCCACGGACAGCTAGCGGTCACACAGTGGTGGCTTCCTTCCTTCTCCCTAGCTTAGAGAATAAAAGCTAAAAATAGATTTAACATTGCCTAATGGGACACTGACAGGCAAATAATCACCCAGTTACCACAGAGGTGCTTTGTAACTGCCCATGGCATGGAAAGTGCCCAAGAGACTATTAAAAGGCAGTAAAAATTATGAAACTATGCAGTTTCTGATCGAAAGCAGACTGAAGCCAAGACCTTCGGTCCAACCAAAAATCTGTCCTCATTAGAGAAACACAAAATTGACTATCTGCCCCCAAAATGGTAATGTTGCTTCTAAGGCAACAGCTGAACTTTTGTCACTTTCTTTGACAGTCATCCCCGGGAAAAAAAAAAAGGAAAACAATATGGCAGCACTGCATAACCCAGGCAGGAGACAGAGCTGACTACTGCTCATGTTGGGCAAACAACCCAAGCTGTTGGGTCTTCACAGACACTAAACTCCCCCGCTGCCAACTCAGCGAACAGGCTGACTTTGTGCTCCAGGAAATAAAATTATTATAACAATACTGAATAATGAATAATATCAACAAAATGCAAATTTAAGGTTTTGCAGAAATATTGGAAATTGAATGAGAACCAAAACATGCAACTTTAGGGAGAAGAGATTTGCCTTATTTGATTGTCAAACCACGTGATAATGTCTGAAGACCAACAAAGTTAAAGTGACCTTAAATGAACATGATTAGAATGAACTTCTTTTTTCCATAGACATACCAAGTAAGCAATCTTATTTTATTTTAATTTTTATAGCAAGCAGGTTATGGAGTTCATACAGACTTAATTAGAAGTTAGAATAAAAAAGCCCTATATTCACCCTTTGAAAAAATCACTGGCATTTAAGGTGTCAAAGCTGGGCAGACAAATAATCCTCTACAGGTCACTTTGAAAAAAAAATAAGGCTGTAATGATTTCAGTATACTGCTTGTAAATTTTCCAGAGATTATTAAGGTGGGATTTGTTGAAAGTTAAAGCCGATACAATGATACAACTCTACATAAAATCTCGCTGTGACTCATGCTTTAATTTTCACAAATTGTGAACAAATTTACCTGTTGCTAGATAAATGGGGTGGTTGTTTGCTGGACTCCATGCCTGGACAGCTGTTCGCTCAATTTCCTTTAGCTTCATTTTCTAGGCTCTAGAAGAAATTTCACACAGTGGTTAGAATAGCCAGATAAAGTCAACATGGAAATAATCACACCAGTAACAAAATATCCCCCTTACAAAGGTACCACATGAACAAATTGCTCTCAACACAGAGAAATTACTTGTTATTTCCTGAGCCAGTGAATGCAGTTGCACAGGAATGAATTAGGGTATTTCAGAATTAATGAAAAAAAAATAAACAATGCCAGCTGTCTGATCCCAGATTTTCTTTCATATATAGCTCTCTTTTTCATATACCCCTATTGCAGGAGAGCTTCAGTAAAAAGAAGGGCGTCTAAATTAAACAACATACTCAAGTCTTCAGTCCAAGCTGGTTTAAATCAGCTGCAGAAATTAATTTTAAAAACCTGTTTGCAAAGCACTAGTTGCTCTCTCTGAACAAGCCGATGTTGGTATATACATAGGCAAAAAGGGAGCGGAAGGAATTCCAGGGCAGGCTAAATTCCAAGCAGAAAAGTGACGTGGCAACAGAAAACAAAGTGCAATCCTATCACGTGCCAATTCAGTTAATGTACTTTGTTCTCGTTCCTCTGAGAAGTGAAAGGAAAAAATTCATTTGACTTTTTTCTGCTTGAGTTTGTAAATGGTAGAAGGTGAGAAGCACCGATGCAGAAGTAACTACTGGGTTTCAATCTCAGCTTTGACAATTCTTTTTATTTACTCTGGATAGATCAACTGACACCTGTAAAATGGGAACACAACTCCCCCATGTCACTGGAGGGAGCTCAGTTGGGCAATAAAGTAGCGGGATAACTGAAAGTCAAACAACAGGCAGCCAGGAGGTTGCAAAATGGAATATAAATACAAATTATTGTCCTGTGTAGGACCCTGTTCTGCTGAGGAGAAAGCACCCAGCACTTCTCCATCCCAGACTATGCCCAGGCCTTTTAGGCATGTCAGTAATGTAAACGATGTGTGGACATATCATTCACAGGCTTACAGGGCCACTCTCATGAGCAGTTCCTAAACCTTCCGAGCTTGGCTGTAACGCAGTCTTTTAACTCCAGCTAAACGGAGCTGCTAACTACGCACTCAGGTGATACCACGCTGAATAAAGTGAAACTGTCAGCGGGCAGCACAGCAAAACACTGCATCTTGACAGCTCACCACGATTAACCTTTCTCAGTTGCTTGACACTCTGTGTTAGCCGTGCTGACGGTTAAACCACAGTCGGCACCACGTGGCCCCCTCTTCAGATGCGGCGCTACAACGGTCGGTGCTTCAGCATTTGGCCTTACTCAGGCCAGAATATGGATGTTTATTTGTACCCAAGTTCATAAAGGTAGCTTGCTGTCGCCAGCCCCACTGTCTGGCCAAACCATCCAAAAAAACCCCAATGGTTTTGAAAAAGCTTACGTCATCTTGTGGCTTATATGAAGCTATGGCCTCCTGAGGCCCACACGAAGGGAAACCTGGTCAGCACTGCTTCTCGGGCTCGGACCTCCTCGCTAATAACCCCACACTCTTTTTAGGGTTTCCTCTCCATCACCAGTCAGAAGGTAAGGACGTCCTCTCTCTCCCCACGCACTATCAGGATGTGCTGTTTGATTAGAATTTATTTAATGCTTTTTAGCATTAGTCTGCAGTAGTATGGCCCCAAGCTCAAAGTACCTATTGCCATTCTCACATTAACCTTATCCCAACTTAGCTGAGGCCCAGAACACTTGTACAATAAGACAAATCCAACTGTTTCCTTATGCAGCCCAGAAACAGAGGGGAGGAGACGACCTTTCCACCACCACCATAACAGGCCTCTAAAGCTTACTTTCCTATCTTCCAGCACATACTTTGCGGAGTACTCGTTAAGGCTCCATCACATTCTCTCTGCCAAGAAGTTCCAGTGCCTACTCATCTGTCTCACATACTAGCACAGGAACGCTGTCCAGGTCTCTCTTCAATGAAAATATCCCCAGGAGGAGTCAGGTGAACCTGCTAGCAACAGCCTACTGCACAAAGCACCACTTGACTCCGCTGACGTGGGGGAGCAGGACAGCTGTATGTTCCTTACCAGTCCTTTTCTTGCCTCTTTCTCCTCCAGTTACAATCCATCAGTCATGGGAACTGGCTGTACATACAGGCATCACTGCTTCTTGGCTTTTGAGAGGGCAACTCCCCTGCAAACGTTATTAGACAATGGCCAAGAGGCCATTGTCATAAATTAACCGGTACGGAAGCAATGAAAAGCACAACCATCACAAACTCAGCCAGGTGAATGGTACAGGCTCCCACTCCTTACCCTCTGGGCTGGACTGACCGCAGGGCTGGCACAATTTGCATTTAACACGCTAACAAAGAAAAGTCACAAAAACCGTGCAGAACAGTATTGATCAACTGTCCAGCTTTTCTTGTCAATAGAGCATCTTGCATAAGGAAGTCAACATTAGTGTTCTCTTTTCACAAACATTAGTCAGGCCAGAACGCAAAGGTAAAGCGTCTTGCCCGTGATAACTCACCCAGACCACAGGAAAGCAAAACAAAGCACCGTTTAGAGTGGGTCAATATCAACAGAGCAACTGTACAAGTGCTGGATCCTAGTTATTGAACAGGTACATAGTATCTCTGGTCCTCAAGGCAAAGCAGCAGTAGTGCCAACAGACCCGAGAAGGCCCGTAAGAGATGCATAAGAAGCCAAAATCACAGTATCATGCCACCTCTTAAGCACCTCCTATCAGTTCAGCTCCACTGCAGCTGAGGTTTTGCAGGGATGCAGCAGCACCTCCTCCAGCCGGGTCTGAGTTTGGAAGTGAAAAAAAGCCTGATTTGAGTCTTACTTTTAGAAAAGCAGTCCTTCCATACACTGTGCATGTCTGTATCCAGGACGGGACTCACGATCCTAAGAGCAGGAAAAAGCCCTTCTTGAGCAACCTCTTGTGGCTGCCTGCGAAAAACTCACAAGCATCTGACTCTTCAAACAGGAGAATTTTTAGGGAGAGATTGCCACCTGCTGTCATCTCCCGAAATAGCATGTAAGACTTCTGAGAAAGCTCATGCTTTTCTCAGGACCTCTAATTAATTAATCATGACAATTCCTCCTCCTCCTCCTATAGACATCCGATTACAGATCTAACGTATTAACGAACCTCAGCCCCAACGGGTGTCGCAGGAGAGAAGCAGCATTTCCCCGCAGCCTCCCCCAGCCACCCTCTCCTGCACAGTGTCCTTAAAAGGTAACGCTGTCTGCAAAGCAAAACCCAGCAGGTCAGAGCACTCCCCACCGCTGGGAAATGGAGAGAGCACAGCTGAACAGCGAAAAGTAAAAGCACGTGTTCTCAAATCCTGACGGACCATGCAAACAATGCTGACAGGGGCAAAAATTCCTCACCTACGCTACTTGTGGCTTTAGAGCACACTGTAAAAGACCGTGGTGGTTGTTGGATCAGTCAATTGACCCTCAAAGCTGCCATGATAATTGTCCCTGGCATCACTCTAGTCAGGCCTTCTCTCTCTCTCTCGCACCACCCAAATGCTGTCAATCAGAAATCCCCTCCTACTGACTTTCCCAATCCTCCTCCTGCCGCTGGGCACCCACCCGTTCCTCTTTGAACAGCTCCTGCTGATATGGGACTTCCAGCGCAGCACACAAAGTTGCTGATAGCCTGATCCCCCTCAGCTAAAGGTGAAGCTCGGGCAGAACAGAAAAAGACTTGTCCAAGGTCACCCGAGCGACAAGCAGCCACCCTAAGAACTGAAAAAGGCCTCGCAGCCGTGACACAACGGTCAAGATAGAAACCGTCCTACAGCCTCCACATCCCAGCATCAATTTGAAATCTTTGTTCTGCCCCTTCCCTTTGTGTTGCTCTGACGCTCTCCTTGCGCAGCTCCCCAATACCCTATAGCCAGGCCGTTCTCATAGGTGCTTATTATAAACCCCGATTACAGAAGGCAGAAGGCACAGGGGCGCTAATCTCAGCTAATCGTTGGCGTTCGCAAGGCGGGGCCGTTGCAGGGCAGGGCTCAGCACATTCCTCCGCGAAAAGCTCCCGCGGTATATACAGAAACTTCTTGTGCTCTGAGCACTTCCAAAAGCTGTTGCGAAGCGCCACGGCGCTGTGCAGACGGGAGCGCGGATACACACAGGCGTATTGTCATCTAGTCAGCTTGTCAGGCGTCTAGTCACCTAGTCAGACATATCTAGTCAGCTCGCTCCACGCAGCAGCCTCAGGACAGTGAAAAAGAAGGAAAGTCCGTGAAGAAAGCATTGACCTCGGACACCGGGTGTCACAAAACAGGCTCTGGGCTACGCCGGAGACCGCCCCCGAGGCCCAGGTCAAACAGCCCGCCTGCCCCCAGGCGCTCCCCGCCTGCCTCCCCGCCAGAGGGGAAGCCAGCTCCGGGGTAGAGGGGTAGGGACGGAGCCGGCACAGCGACACCGGGGCGGGCAGGGCAGCCAAGCCGGCCTGGGTTGGAAGGGGGGGGGGAGGGGGGCGAGCGGCCCGGCCCCGGGGCGCGGCGGGGCAGGGGAGGCGCAGGGCCTGCCCGGGGGCGGCTCCCGGGCCCCTGTCCCCGGTGGCGGGGCTGAGGGGAGCGAGGGCCGGGGCAGGAGCAGCCGCCCGCGTCAGGCCGAGCGGAGGGGAGAGGAGGAAGAGGAGGGAGGTGGAGGCGGGCGGCGGCCCTTACCGGCTCGCTGGCCGTCCCCGCCGCGCCGCCGACCCGAGCCCGAACGCCTCCCGTAGCTGAGCCCTGACGACGGTGGCCGCCGGGAGCCGAAAAGCCCCCGCCCGCGAAGCGCCGCCCGTGAGGCCGCCCCCGCCGCGCCTGCGCAGACGCCTGTCTCTTGGGCGGCGGGCGGGAGGCCTCGCCGCTGAGGTACCGGCGGCGGGAACGGCACCGCGTCCCCTTGCCGGGGGTTGGGGGTTTGGGCACTCCCGCTCTTCGGTTGTGCCCTGAAAAGGCGGGGAGGGAAACTGCTTTCAGCCTCTCCTGAGCGGGTTCGGGGTGTCTCTTCCTCAGCCGCCGCACCGCGACCACCGGCCAGAGCCGGGGCTCAGCGCGGGGCTCCCCAGCCAAGAGGCTCTCAGGCGACTCGGGCACCTCTTCTGTTTTTTAAGATAGGCGGATTTGCTCCATCCACTCGTCTGAAATGGCTCAGGCTGTAGGCCAAGGGAGAGCGTAGCTGGAGCCGGGGTCTGCTGCCTCTGGAGTCACCCCCCGCCAAAGAACATGGCCTCAGCTACAGGTTTGAGCCTTCCCCAGAGGGCACACTGGAGGGAAAGGCGCGTGGCTTGCAAATATATTTCCCTAAAAGCATTTTAGTTGCCAGGAAAAAAAAAACAACAACGCAGAAGGGCACAGACCTTCTTCCCTCACCTCTCTCCTGTTTTGAGAAGATTTGCCTACGCTACAAACCCCACTTTTAAGGATTTCTTGAACCGTATTCTCTGCCCGACCCATTACGCCTTCCCCATGAAGAAAAACACCAGTAAGTTACTGGTTGGATACGTTCTGGGTGTGAAGCTGGCCGGAGGAGGCAGCAGCAGACACAGCTGCGCCCCAACCTGCTTCTGGGCAACCGCTGCGTTATGGTTCTACACGCACCAAGATAAGGCTCCTGTTACTGCTCTGATCGCTTTCATTGCTCTCGAAGACTCTTACAAGTCTCACAACATAGTACATAGTGCTGTCACATAACTGCTGTGGAATGGCAATTCTTACTGGAGTATCCCTAAGGTGTTTTCCCCTGCATTAACACTCTGTAACAGCTCAAAAAATACTTTAAAAACCCTGCTGGGGTAAAACATCATTGCCTGTAATTTAAAAGTAGGCATTTCTGTAACTAGAAGAGAAGGTGACAGCTTACAAAAGCCAGGAGGAATGGCGACTGTTCAGCACTTCCAAAGAGGTTAGTTTTATTTACACATACATATTTGTATGGTGTAGCATTCGCTCATGTAATTCCTTTGAACATACACCCTTTAAAGAAACCCCTACACAGAGATCAAGCCAACTGTCCTTTAGAATCTGGGTTTATAGATTGAAAAATCGTGAATCGTTGTCTTCAAATACCTGCTTCTCTTAAAGCACAAAACTATGATTCACAACAGGGTGTTGAGAGCAGGGCACAGCATCCAGTCTATAGGAAGCACCCGGAAGAGCCCCAGCCCTTAGCCTTCTGTGATCACCCACTCCCGCAGCCAAACAGCGGGGTCTAAGGCACAGCACCGGGGAGCCGAGAGAACTTCCACTGTAAATCAGTACTGAAGGTATCGTGTCCTCCAGTGACAAGGGGAAAAGCACGTTTAGGGAAGAGTGGAGCTGGAAAAAACAAGGAGCTTAATAAAACTGTATGTGTACCTTTCCCAAGCAAACTGCTGATGAAGCCCTAGACCAGTGGTTGCAGCAAGACAGGCAGACTCCATGGGCCAGATGTAACTCCAACCCTGGTGGATGAGCTCAGGCCATACAGGGGCAACTTGGGCATCTGTGCTCTTTGACCAAAGCCCAGGCGCAGCAAAACAGGTCTGGCCAGAGTTGTTGCTCATCAGCCTTTTCGTACCACTGCTGTCAGTGTGAAGCTGTACGCTGCAAAGCTCTGTGCCTCACTATTGCTCCCTACTGGTTGTGGAAGCTTCACTTAAGAACAGGAAGAGATCAAAGCCAAACCCCAGTAAGGACGGACATTTATTCTCACGGTATGAAACTCCCAAGCACTGGCACTTGCCAGTCTGGTTCTGCCTGTCATTTCACATTAAGTGATGACACTAGTTCAACTCCAAGCAGCACCTGCAGTAAGCCACTTGGTAACAGGCGGTATCTCCTACGTAAACAGGCTTAGCTAAGATATGTTTGTGCGCAAGGTACATAAACCAGCAGCAGTCCTAGGACCGCACTCAGAACTTTGCCCCTCAGCTACTAGCCCATTTGGAAAGAAGGCAAAGGTCATTCAATTTCATTGGCCATTGTTCAGCCCTCTCAAACCAACAGAAGACAACTAGCACAGTAGGTATCATTGATATATTTCACTGCAGTTAGTGGTTGAACGTTGAAGAACAAGCGTTAACATATGCCACAGTGAACACTAGGGAAGACGGCATCCCCAGCAGAGCTGACACAGGAGAAACAGCACTTCAACAACTTTCAGATTTCATAGTGCGTCACCACTGGTGGCTCTTTATTGGGGTCTCCTCCTTTCTCCAGATACAGGTCATTGAAGGGATATTGCTTCGGTCCCTACAAGGAGAGATAAAGAGTGGCAAATTCACCACATTCACCAAGCAAAATAAGGGGCAAGGGGAAAATGTCTCATCCCATCCCACCCCCACCCAAATCAAGGCTTGTCATTTATATGACTGAAGTTTTGATTTCTTAAGTGCTTCAGCAGGAATATCAGAGTACAAGGAAAGTAATTTCAGAGACAGAGTTCTTTGTATAAACCTATGTCCTTTAACAGAAACATCAAGGTGGTCTCGCATTGAATCTTAACCAACAGTTCAACTCACAGCATGAGGATAATATATTGCAAAAGCTGTTGGTGTATTCAGATGTATTTTTCAGAAATACATTCCAAATGACCCAGATCATGAGATATAACTAAAAACACAGGGCAGGAGAAGAGATAAAGCACCTCCCTCGAGAAGATGCACAGAGGGAAGAATACCTAGACCAAAGAAGAGATACTGTAAGAAGCATAGCTTAAAATTAGTTCCCTGTGAACAGGAACTTCTCACTATAAAACAACCTGCAAGCTGAGCCAACCCAGTCAACAGAACAACTCAGGCTGGAGGAGGCCACAGGATGTCCCTTGTCCCATCCCCCAGCAGCAGCTTTGCACTCACACTCATCACTCGGCTTTGGCAAAACCACTCTGCTGGGCATCAGCAATGACAAGAAACACAGCTACTTCTCCTCCCTTTACCCGAGGGTGTCACTCACCACAGGCCTGTAAGACGGATAGATCTCTCCAAGAGCAAACATGATCAGCATGGTACTCAAAAAGATAAGGAAGTGTTTGCGCATGGTGTGCCAGGGAACTGGAGTGGGGGATGTATCAACACGGTTCCGAATATACATGTCAAAGTCCCAGTGCATCTAAAGAACAAAGGAAAACCAAAGCACGTTTACCAATAGAGCTCAAGCTGCTTTTATCAAGGGAAGAAGTGCTTTACAGCATTCACAAAACTGCCAGAAGCTGTTTCATCAGAAAGCCACAGAAGAAGTAAGTGATTTACTTACAGTCACAGCAAGTTGTCGCTTACAGTAAAACTCGGGACTCCAAATACCATCTTATGCTTATACCAGGCAATGTGCTTAATAATAGGATAGCAGTAGCTTTTATTTATATACATTATCACTTCACCTTAGATTTGTTCCTCAGCACTATTGAAAAGGCATGGTATAAATCGGTACCCTCATTTACAGAAGTTCAGTCCCATACCCAAACAGAAGTAGCAGTGTTATTTCAAACAAAGAAGCAACTACCTGCCGCTTGGAAGCAGCTTCCTCAAAACAGGTAGAGCACCTCCTGCTGTTACTCCATGACAAGAGCAGGGCTGATAGCAAGCTCATGCCCTTCCCGATTGAAGCAGAAGGGCATTTAAGCTTCTGCCTTTAAGTATACATAGGGAAGCCCCAAGCATTTTCTGCCTATAGTCTGCTTTCACATTAACGAAGGCAGAGAACTCATTGATTTGCAGCTCAAGTACCGCCTCTAGCTCCACAGCTTTCCCCTTCACACACAGAGCTGTTTGCTATCAAACCCAGAAAGCCAGACTGAGCAGAATTCAATTGCCTAAACAGAGGCATCTGCTGACACCTGGAGTGCACCAGTATATTCCACTTGGCCCCGCACTGCCAGCCCCACGTGCAAGGGTACCTATACAAACCTTCCTCTACCAAGCACTACAACACAGAATCACCACGGGTTCTTTTCAAGTGCTTCTACAGTCATTACAACGTGCACTTTACTGTGGTACACGTGCTATGATGCTCTCGCACATTTATACTATGCTTACATAATCCCTACTTTGAGTAAGGAGAGCTCAAGTTAATTGCCAAGTTCAGCACTCACAGTTAGTTTGCAGCCATTCACAGAAAGACCATGCACTAACTGAAAAGTTACTCCTTAAGCTAAGGAACTTAGGTTTTGAAAGTTAACATAGGTGCTCTATTCATCCATTTCTCTTATGGATACCTTGCAAACTTTCTTCAGAGAAAACCTCCTGATTCGTATTGTGTCCCAAAACAACCCTAAAGCAATAAAGCAGCAATAGTTACTTCCATTGTACTAAAAGGACTTAACTCAAATGATGACCTCTTTGCTAAATGATTCTGAACTAAGCTCTCATACTGAGTCAGATTAGGCAAAGAAAATGGATGAGACTTTCCTCCTCCTATAGAGAAACTTAAGTTTGTAAAATCTCCCTCCTTGTATGTAATAAGATGTTAACATTCCTCAGCACTTTCAAAATATTTACGCTGATGGCCATAGCTTAAATTTCCCTCCGACTGCCCCTGTTTGCACAGGCAACACACACCTGCACTTGGGGATGCAATTACACAAAGAATTAAACAGAAAGCACTAACAAGATGTGCATGTTAGTATTTAGTAACAGCAGCATTGCAGTCATAACGAAAAGCGCTACTAGCATTCCTACCGGCTCTCCCCAGTTATGCCTCATGTCCGGCTGGTCCCACTGGTACCAGGGGTCTCTCTCATGAGCAGACTTATTAGGGAGCTTGGGATAGTCACCATACCTGTAACAAACACACAAAAAAACCCCAAAGATAGAAGAAATCTGTATTAATTTAGATACATTTTGTAAGAGACACTATAGGATAGGCCTGTGGAAACATTCCCGTTTTAAAGCGGACGTGGGCCTTCAAAGCGCGAAGCGCCCTGCACAGCATCTCCATGCGTTCAATAGGGACCACCAGCCCGCAGCACCTCCCCACGGGGCCGGGAGGCGCTGGCCTTGGCCTGCTCCCCGCCTGCAGGGGACGGGACGGGACGGGACGGGACCCCCCCCCCCCAGCTCACCCGAAGCCGTCGTCGGGGTAAGGCTCGTAGTCTTCCACCCGCATGTTGTACTTCTTTGCGGCAGCTGCCCGCTCCTCCGCCGTCCGGGGGTACGGCCCGGGCATCAGGTCCTTGGACATCTCCGAGGCTGGCGGGAGAGCAACAAGGCCGGGTGGGCGCGGGTCCCCGCCGGCCGCCGCAGCCGGGCCGGGGAGGTCGCGCCGCCCTCACATCCCGGCGCCGGCGTCACCCCCGGCCCACCCCTGCAAGGACACCCGCCCTCCCCCGCCGCCGCCGCCCGAGGCCTCCCCGCTTCCGTCTCCCCGCTCGCTCACCCGCCCGCGCCCCTGGGGGCACCGCCACGACGGCCCGCGCCGCCCGCAGCCGGGCGGCCGCCCGCTGCCAAAGGACACCGCGGAGCCCGGCCGCCGCCATCGCCTCCACCGCGCAGGCGCGGCCGACGGTGGCCGGTAGGGACAGACGGACGGGGGGCGTGGCTTCGGCGGGGGGCGTGGCTTCGGCGGGGGTGTGGCTTCGGCGGGGGCGTGGCTACGGCGGGGGCGGGGCGAGCACAGCCACCGCCTGCGCCGCAGGGTACGAATCCCCATCCAGGGCGTTAATTAATCAACCGCTGTTATTATAATATTGACATAAGAGCTAATGAACAGAAAGGGCATCGGTGCGATATTTCGCTCCGGCTGTCATGGTCTGAAGCGGGGTAATGGGAATTTATGGCAGGTATTACCCTGCAGAGGCGGGGCAGCCTCCTGCGGAGCAGCCGGGTCGATGCTCCATCGGATCAATGCCGTGGCTGGCTGCGTTATGCAAATTGCCTTCTTTGTATCAGTATCAATATTATTAAAGTTAATACCCAAATGTAATCGTCTTATCTCGGTGGAGCCAGGGAAACGCGAGCAGCTGAAACAGCCTGTTAATTTAGTGATGCTATTCTTCAAATGTAAGCGATATATTATTGTAGATAAAATCGATATGAGCATTAAAGGATTTTGCAGTTTACTTCATTATGTAAACTCTGTGGTAGTTGAACTCATTTTCCTTCAGTTATTCACATCAGCCATAATGGGTAATGTCTCTATAACGATCTACATTATAAACCTTTGCAGCTCAAAAACTATCATGGACAATTTGTCATTAAAGCCATTCCTTCTAATAACAACATTAATTGTAAACCTACTAATTGAATGAAGATAGTGATGAACCACAATGATATATCTGAGATACAGCGTGCCTGAGGTGGAGGCATTGTCACAGGCTAGAATAGGATCCTTTCACTTAACCCAAACAAAGGCCTCATTGTGTCATTTTAGGGATGATGTCTTAATTCAGCCAATTCCCTTACAGCCGAGTGTGCAGTGAAGTTAGTGTGTCAGTTAGTTATTTAATAAAGTTACTAACTCAGAGCCCGACCCTCCAGTGCCGAGGCTGCTGGTGTTTGCCAGGGAGCAGCGCTGGGTGCCTGTCCCAGCCCTGCAGCGCACGGCGCTTCGGGGACAGCAGTGTCATCACGCTGGAGACCTTGGGCTCCCAGCTGCGCCGTCGGTCCGGGCTCAGACCTTGCTGCAGGCTCGGATCGTGGTCGGCTGCTCCTTACACCGGCTCGTCGCCACTGGGTATTTACTTTCTGGCTTGGTGCTCGAGTCTTCCACAGATGTGGCTCAAGCTTCCTAAGCACCCAAATATGTTTGCAAATATGTTGTAAAATATGTTTGCAAATATGCTGTAAAAAAATTTCTGAGCCTGTACAGGAGTACTGCTGTAGATTTAAAGGGCGAGGGGGCACTCATTTTCCTAGAAACTAAGCACGTTCATAAATTTTGGAAGGACAGGGGAAAATAGATTGCGTTATTCTTATGAAGGCAAAGCTCCATGCAGCTGGAACAGCAAGATGAAAAGCACTGAATACCAGAGACCAAAAGTTTCTCCAGAGCTCATTGCCTCAAGTGGCACTTGCTCTTGGGAAAGAGCAAGCATTGTTCTTGCTGCTTCCAGAGTAAAAGCAAAACATGGACTTTGTCTCATGTAATAAACATACACTAAGAAAAAAATTCAATAGCTCCAGCCCCAGGCACGCAATTCATGAATCTTGCTAAAACGATGCAGTCGCACAATGCCCGTTCGTGATCGAAAGGCAGAGGTTAGTTACACTGAGCAGCGCTACGTCTTTTTATCTTGTAGCAAGTGTTAATTACACTTCTAGTTTTCAGGCCCAAAACAGGGCTGTACATTGCGATGGACCGAGGACAGCGGTCAGCGGCGCTGTTCTCGTTAGGGGCCTGGCGGCGGAGCTGCGGCCGAGGATCAGCACCCGTGCCCTGGAGGGGACCTGCAGGGGAAGGGGCGCTCAGCTGAGAGAGGGCAGGGTGGTGCGGGGCCAGGCCCCGAGGGCCCACACATGGCCGTCGCATGTGCAGCTGCGCCGCTGTACAAACAATTTAATCAATCATAGAATCATAGAATGGTTGAGGTTGGAAAGGACCTTGAAGATCATCGAGTTCCAACCCCCCTGCCATAGGCAGGGACACCTCCCACCAGACCAGGCTGCCCAAGGCCACCTCCAGCCTGGCCTTGAACACCTCCAGGGATGGGGCCTCAACAACCTCTCTGGGCAACCTGGGNGGATGGGGCCTCAACAACCTCTTCCAGTGCCTCACCACCCAAATGGCAGAAGCGAGGCCTCATGGGCACCCGGTTGCCATCTTGGGGCACAGGGGACTGCCCACCATGGTGGCAGCGGTGGCCTGCCCTCCCAGGGCCCACATCCCCCACAGCCACGCGGTGCTGTGCCGCGCTGTCCCCTCCTCCACAGACGATCCTTTCTGGTTTCTGCAGTGGGTTTTACACCCCGTGGACTCCCAGCTCCCACAGGTGTCACAACAACCCTGTGCAGCGCTACGGGGCTGGGGAAGAGCGGCTGGAAGGCTGCCTGGTGGAAAAGAACCTGGGGGTGTTGGTCAAAAGCCAGCTGAGTACGAGCCAGCAGTGTGCCCAGGTGGCCAAGGCGGCCAACAGCATCCTGGCTTGTATCAGGAACGGTGTGGCCAGCAGGACCAGGGAAGCGATTGTCCCCCTGTACTCGGCACTGGTGAATACTGTGTTCAGTTTTGGGCCCTTCGCTACAAGAAAGACACTGAGGTGCTGGAGCCTGTCCAGAGAAGGGCGACGGAGCTGGTGAGGGGTCTGGAGCACAAGTCTCATGAGGAGCAGCTGAGGGACCTGGGGGCGTTCAGCCTGGGGGAAAGGAGGCTCAGGGGAAGACCTTATCACTCCCTACAACTCCCCGAAAGGAGGTTGTAGCGAGGTGGGGGTCGGTCTCTTCTCACAAGTAACAAGCTATAGGACAAGAGGAAATGGCCTCAGGTTGTGCCACGGAAGGTTTAGATTGGATATTAGGAAAAATTTCTTCACGGAAAGGGTTGTCAAGCCCTGGCACAGGCTGCCCAGGGGAGCGGTGGAGTCGCCACCCCTGGAGGCATTTAAAAGACGTGTAGAGGTGGCGCTGAGGGACAGGGTTTAGTGGTAGACTTGGCAGTGGTGGGTTAACGGTCGGACTCGATGATCTTAACGGTCCCTTCCAACCAAAACGATTCTGTGATTATTAAAAACTCCGGAAAGGGCCAAAAGGCGGCGGGGAGCAGAGGCCGCCCCTAACCTCCCCCCCGCGCGGGGGCGCTGCTCGCCGCCGCCGCCGCTCCCTCCTGCCCTCTCTATGGTGCCCCTCCGCCTCCCGCCTTCTCCCTTCGCTTCCGGCGTTGCCATGGGCGGGTAACTTCCGCTTCCGCCTTTCTACTTCCGGGTTCTCCGGTGGAGGCGGCGATGGCGGCGGCGGCCTCTTCCTCGGCGGCGGCCGCGGGCTGCCGGGAGGGCCCGGCGGTGGCGGCAGGGCCTGGCTGGAGCGACTCCCAGTTCCGTCGTTACTCTTTCGAGACGCGGCCCATCCCGCGGCTCAGCTACAGCGACCCCCGCGCCGAGGAGCTCATCGAGAACGAGGTGCGGTGGGTAGCGGCGGCTCGGCCCGGCTCGGCCCGGCCCGGCCCGGCCCTGGGGGATGCGGCGGGACCGGGGGGGGCTTGTGCTCCGCGGGGTGGGGGCTGCCAGCCCTGCCCGTCAGGCCCGGCAGAGCTGAGCCTGCGGAGCGGCTCGCAGGGTGCGGGGCTCTCCCGGGTTGTGGTGCCGTCCCGGGTGCGCTCACCGCCCCACCGCGGCTCTGTCCCTCTGGGCTACCGCCCAGTCTGCCGCGGAGCGCCCGCCGCGCCCCCTCCCCGCGCGGGTTCGGTGGCCGCTCCTGTCCCGTTCCTGTTAATTCTAGTGGACGTTTCTTTGTTGGTGCCACAGTGTTGAAGGGTGAAACTTGCAGGGTTTGCAGGAAACATTTGCCTTAAGTGCTTTGTTTTCCGCATGGAAATTGCGGAAATGTTGTGTGAAGCTGCGGGCACCTGTTTGTTATTTTCGAAGTGAGAGTGGCCACAGATGTGAAGGTTGCCTTGCAGCAGTGGCTCTTGTATTGGTTCTGGATAAACTCAATCTAGTTTTGTAAGACTGCTGGTTGTTTTGGTTGTGTTGTTGTGTGGTTTTTTTTTTAAAGAAAGCCTGCAAGAAGGGAAGTTGTGCACGCACAGCTTGGAAACACAACAGCTGTCATTCTTGTTTAGGTTGCTTACTATTTATGTGTGAGGAGATAGGTGATGTCCTTTGTCTTCTCTTTGTGGCGGTTCTTTTTTTTGGTATAGAAGAGATGGGGTAATCTTAGTTTTTTGATGGCCAAAGGTTATCTGTGATCCTCTGAGAAAAGAGATGAGTGCTGTTTCTGGATTCAGAGGTATATTTTTGCCAGCATTTACCCCTTCATAGCCGAGGCTGGAAGTGACCAGACAGAATCTACTATGTCTCTTTGCTACGTGGCAGGGCAGAGTAGGCCTAAAACTGTTCCCAGCTAGTGTTTGTCTAACCTCACATGTAAGAGATTAGTGAAGTAGATAGTGGAATCTGTCCCATTCCTACCAGGAGCTTGCTGTAGGAGCAAGCCACCACTTTCTTAAAACTTCCTATCATGTTACATGTGTTTTTCTCCCCAGACCAAGGTATCTGATCACTCTAAATGCTTTTTCCAATTTCAGTTTCAAAGAGAGTTTGTGTGGTTGCAGTAACGAATGTGATCGTTCGCAAGTTCAAGAGGTCCTTGAATCAATAAACTTCCTGTTTCTCTCCAGGAGCCGGTGGTGCTGACAGATACGAATCTGGTTTATCCTGCTCTGAAATGGGACCTGGACTACCTCCAGGAAAACATTGGCAATGGGGACTTCTCAGTGTATAGTGCCAGCACACACAAGTTTTTGTACTATGATGAGAAGAAGATGGCCAATTTTAAGAATTTCAAACCCAAGTCGAGCAGGGAAGAGATGAAGTTTGCTGAGTTTGTGGACAGACTCAAAGAAATACAGCAAAAAGGGAGTGCTGAGAGGTAAGTGGTATGTGGAGGTTTCTCCATGTCTGCAGGTCTGAGGGGGTAAGTTTCTCTTCAGTTAGTGTTGACGATTAAAACGTCTCAAACTCTTTGGTTATAGCTCTGCTTTTTCTGCCAGGCTGCTACTTGACAGCAGCATTGTTACCTGATAAAAAAAGTCATACCATTAGTTAATCAAGCTGTTCACATTGTCTGCAGAGACTTTTTTCCTTCTGTTTGAGGCAGGGTTTGGATAGAGAAAGCCTTAAGCTTCACTTTCTTTTGGTAGACTATGGTATTGGTAGAGGAGCTTACTTGTCTGATTAAAAGGTTGTTGTGGTTTAACTCCAGCTGACAACTAAGCACCACACAGCCACTTGCTCAGTCCCCATCCTCTCTCCCCAGTGGGTTGGGAGAGACAATCGGAATTGTAAAAGTGTGAAAACTCGTGGGCTGAGATAAAGAGAGTTTAACAGGTAAAGCAAAAGCTGCGTACATAGGCAAAGCAAAACAAGGAATTAATTCACTGGTTCCCATCGGCAGGCAGGTGTTCAGCCATCTCCACGAAAGCAGGGCACCATCATGCGTGACGGTTACTTAGGAAGACAAATGCTATAACTCCGCATGTCTCCCCTCTTCCTTCTTCCCCCAGCTTTTTATTGCTGAGCATGATGTCATATGGTATGGAATTTACCTTTGCTCAGTTGGGGTTAGCTGTCCTGGCTGTGTCCCCTCTCAAATTTTTGTGCACCCCCAGCCTACTCACTTGCAGGGTGGTGTGAGAAGCAGAAAGGGTCTTGACTCTGCGTAAGCACTGCTCAGCAATAACTAAAACATCCCTGTACTATTAACACTGCTTCCAGCACAAATCCAAAACATAGTCCCACGCTAGCTGCTATGAAGAAAATTAACTGTACCCCGCCAAATCCAGCACAAAAGTACAGGCTTTAGCACTCAGCCATTTTTACAGACTATTAAGGTAGTTGACCCTTTTTTTGGAAAGATGAGAAAAGTTCGCATGCATGCATGCATGTTGGTGGTGATGGCTAACACCACTAACAGAGCTGTAAGTTACTGAGAGGAGCTTCATGTTTCTATAGACTATAGCTATTAGCAACTATATTTAAGCCCTCAGTTAATTTTATCAGTCACCAGCCCTCTAAAAGGACTTAAGGATGCTTAATTCTGTCTTAATTGGAAGCAACTCTGTGTCTGTGTCCACTTGTCTGTGTTTTCTTCTTTCTCAGCTTTGGGCGTGCTTTTTCCAAGAGAGAAGGCAGTCCTTGAGCTTAAAAATACATTTTTCTTCCAGTATTGCAGACAGTAGTCTGTAATACTGCAATTAATACGGACGTTTGATTCCTCTAATCTTCTATGTCTAGATGTAAGCATGGCTTTAAAGTAAGTTGATACTGAAACATGCTGTGTTTTCTGAGCTCCTTTTTGCCCTCATGCACCTCTATTAGAAGAGGTGACTTATTGCAGATGAGTTAGAGTGGTGGCATTTATCTGGTGATTATTGAAGAGTGTGTTTGATATTTGATAGTGGCCAGTCTTCTTACAGTTTCCTCCTCCTGCACTGTGAGGGAATTGTTCTCGCTCTAAAATTCTCTTTTCCCCCTGTGATTGCGCAAGCAGAACTGAGTTCTGTTCCCTGTACCAGGAAATCTTTCAGCAAAGTTTGGGGACTTTTTGAAACTCTTTCCTTCCACAGGTGTTTATGGCATGTGGTGATAGAACAGAATCTCTAGGAATTATGTCTTTGTTTTGAAGTCTTTCTGAGGAGATGCAGAGATATGTCTTTATGTTCATAACAAAGTTTAATACTTGATTTCTCCTTGTCTCTGGGAAAATACAGGCTATATCTGCAGCAAACCCTGAATGACACAGTTGGAAGGAAGATTGTGGTGGATTTCCTTGGCTTCAACTGGAACTGGATTAACAAGCAGCAAGGGAAACGCGGCTGGGGTCAACTGACTTCTAACTTGCTTCTTATCGGAATGGAAGGTAAGCAGTTTCCTCTGACTGGAGGAGAATAGGAGAAGATTTGGTCAGCAGTTCTGTATTTCAGTTCCAGAAGGCCTTTCAAATGGATTTTCCACTGGTTTCAAAGTGTTCCTTCAGAGCAGGCAGTTTGTGTTGGGAGGGGACTGTTGTCACAACTTAACTTGGGTTACAGAGAGGAAGCAACCAAAGGAATAGCCTGTGTTTCCTCAGGGACGTACTGTGAATGCCTGGATGTAATCTGCTCACAGAAAGGCTGTGTGATGCTGGTAGGGCTGTGTTTTCAGTAATTGCTAATCATATTCTGAGACCTGTTTACTGTTGGAATGCTTCAGATGCTGTAGATTTAAAATGTTCAGAGTCTGCAGATTTAAAATGCAAAAAGGTTTGCAAGTTGAGCAAAGTTAGTCTTCTGTACTTTACTTAGCATGTCCAGTGTCTACCCAGGAGGAAACAGTGGTTATTACATGAAGCATTAGTTCTTATTTGAGCGGGTACACTGTGGGGACAAATTCTCTTTCGAAAAAAATTAAGAGCTGAATTTCTTCTTGGAAGGTTAGAGGGCACTGGAGAAATTGAAGATGGATAAATCCTAAAAATATCTGAATAGAGTGGAATTCTAAATCCATGTGGAGACTGACTTGTAGGCAGGTGCCTTAGAAGACAGAGGTACTACTACGCTGTTGAAAAGGAGAGCATTCTTGTAGAAAGTAATCTCAATGACTGGGCAAGGAACATACATGTTTTTGTGAAGTGGCATGGCCTGTAATCAGTGTGGCCGTGATAGCCAATTATAATTGTCTGATTATAATTACTTGGCAATTCATGGCTGTTCAGTTCTTACAGCAAATATTTTTTCCCCTTTGCAACAAGTCATACTCAACTTACAGTAGTTTGCCACTTGTTTTATAGCTGAGAGAAGAGAACTTCACATAAAAGCACTGCACCAACACTTCCCTACAGGTCGTAATATGATCACTAAAATCCTATTATCAACAGATTATGCACAAGAACCAAAGAATTGCCTTGAACCAGTCTGTGCTAGAAAAAGAAGTGTCTTCATAAGAGCATGTGATTGATCTATTTAATGAAGTTATGGGGTCAACTGTTACCTTAATTCTCTTTAGTGAAAATACATATAAAAAGCAAGCTAAAAGAGTAATACCTGAATTGGCAAACAGCCTGAAAATCGTAGTCATGAGGGGTACAAAATTACCCACCGTATTTAAATATTTGATTAAATTTAAGATCTAGAAGTGACAGTCAAGCTTCATAACTGTTAATCAGACTGAGGAGGTGCTGTTGGGAGCCCTAGTGACAAAGAGATTTGTTTACTTGTTTTCGTGCAAAACAACTAGGACTTTTTTCTAAAGCAGACTGTTAGAATCCTTTTCTCCAGGCTAATAATTTTTGAAAGTGCATTCCACAACTTGTCTTCTAAAACAGTGTTTTATGAAAAAGCTTCCTGTCGACATTCACCATCTGCTGTTCATGGAAACAAGCTGGAAATCCTAATCCTGTAGACCATAAGTTGCTGAATATGGATTTAGAATGGAAATTAAGTGGGATAGCAACTGCTCAATAAAGGCTGACTGATACACTGATCAGTTTATAACATTCCTGCGGTCATTTTCCTTGTTTAGTTTTCTGAATATGTGGGAGAGTATTTACTGTCTTTAGCAAGAAATATAACTTGCTTTCATCTTTCATACCTGTACATAAGAGTGTCTTCAATATTGTTTTTTCTGTCTGTGTAGGAAATGTGACACCAGCTCATTATGATGAGCAGCAGAACTTCTTCGCTCAGATTAAGGGTTACAAGAGGTGTATCCTGTTCCCTCCTGATCAGTTTGAATGCCTCTACCCTTATCCTGTGCACCATCCATGCGACAGACAGAGCCAGGTGAGAGTAGCAGATCTGTTCTCTGCTCGAGGCCAAAAAAAGGGCATTTGTGAAGGTGCTAGGTGGGAGGAAGCTGCACTAGCTGCATACCACTTGTTGAGCTTTTGCAAAACCTGTGTTCAGATCTGTTACCTGGTGAATACCTTGAGAATGAGAATAGATAGAAGGACTGGTGGTGTTTCTGTTTGCATCTGGTCCTGACTCGCAAGTGCTAGGGCTTTAAACATCCCCTTACTGATAGTACAACTGGGCTGCAGTTGCTTCCTTCTCTGTTCTGTTTTATTGATCACTTGGTCAAACACAGATTTGCTCAGAGACAGGTTGCAGGACTCCTGTCTAAGTTGGTGGTACTTTGGAGGTACTGCAGGACATTGCAGTGGACTTAAGACATGAATGGGACTGTGAAAGCCATATAGGGAAGATCAGGAGGATTTGATACTGAGAGCCAATAATGAGGACTGTCATTGCATGAAGTTCTTCTGAGTTTCTTAATGTTTTCTTCTGGTAGGTGGACTTTGACAATCCTGACTATGAGAAGTTTCCAAACTTCCGGAGCGTGGTTGGCTATGAGACGGTGGTGGGTCCAGGGGACGTGCTATACATACCTATGTACTGGTAAGAAGGATGGTGGGACTGCACAGTGACCAGCAAACTGAGGTTTAAAAGGTCTTCTGCTTAAAGTGTTGGGTTGGCTCCTAAGAGAACTTTGTTTTGACTTCTCCAGCAAATACGATATTTTCTGTGATATCTTGGGCCAATCTGCTTCTACTTCCTGTCTGTTGGATGGCACTGGTAATTCTCTCAGACACTATGTTGTTGTGTGAATACTCCACTAATGTGTGCAAGAAGAGGATCTGTATTTAAATAAGGAGAACTTTCCAGAAGTTCCGTGGTCTTGCTGATGGAGGTATAGGGCAAGGCTTGTCTAGTGCAATCTGAACTCATCCATCCAAGGCATTTCACTATAAGCTACAGCAATAGTTTCTTTGGTTTTTTTGTGTGGTTTCCATGCAGGTGGCACCACATTGAGTCTCTCCTGAACGGGGGGATTACCATCACTGTGAACTTCTGGTACAAGGTGAGTACAAGCACTTTCCTGCGCAGCTTGGATAGCTCTATCCCAGAGGATTTTTTCAGGTAGATGTGTATTAGCATGTGTTGTCAGTATGAGAACTTCATTGCACCAGATTCTTTGCTTTAAAGCTGAAAGCTACTTTCTCCTTTTCGAGTGGTGTGTGAAGAAACTGGGTGGCTGGGAGAAGGTAGAATAATCTGCCAATTCAGGAAGCATGCAATGAGCTATTTTTTATATTTCAGGGTGCCCCAACCCCAAAGAGAATTGAATATCCATTAAAGGCTCATCAGAAAGTCGCGATAATGAGGAACATTGAGAAGATGTTGGGAGAAGCCTTAGGAAATCCACAAGAGGTACAAAAAAGAACCGTGTAGTCGCTGCAGTTGAAATCATTATGGCTTAATGCAAAACTCGAGATGCCAACTATTTGGCTCTGCAGGTGTCACAATGAGGGTAGGAGAAAGCAGGGTTGCTCTGTTGCTGTGAATGGTTCTTCCTGCTGTCTTCAGAAGGTGCTTTGGCTACAAAAAGGCAAGCTCTTTAAATTATAATTCTGGAGAGGACCACTACAAACAATGGAGTAATTGTTCTTGTATGTGGGGAACGGTATACTTTGGCTTTGGGCGCTGCCAGGAAAGTGTTGCTCCCAAACTCTCCTTAGTCTTCTGTGCAGTAACGATACACAGTATTTCCCCCCAAAAAATGAAACTGTTTTACCTGTTGAATCCAAATCCCTTAAATATGAGAAATCTTTTCTATTAAGTTATGTGCTTCCCCCTCAGTGCACATCTTGATTATCTCTGAATTCTTTGCAATTTTAACCAAGTGGTATTTCAGAAAAACTGAGAAGTACTGAGAGTCTGTTTTTGAAGATCTCCTGCTGATCTGAAAGGGGAAATACTGGATGTGAATGGAAATGTTTTCGTGGTCTGTAACCCTTATCACTGCGCAGGAACTCTTCTTTAGTGCACTCATGTGAGATCATACCTCTCCCCTGACATTATCTTACTGCCATAGCATGCTGAACTTCCCTCAGTGATGAGGCAGTGCTCAGAAATGGGAGTGGTCTTAACTGAAAACAAAACCTTAGCAAAATTGTCAGTCCTAGTCTTCCTTCCAGTTGACCCCAAGGACCAGAGAGGATTCAATGAGTAAGAATGTTCCTTCTCTGCCCTGCAAAAAGCAACCCCTGATGACTGTGGGCTCATTTTAATAGCATCTACTGAGAAATCACAAATGTGGGGTGGGAAATGAAAATGTTTCAAAGGGATATTGTGGATCCAATGTTTTGGTGGCAACTAAAGTTGGGTGTTGGCAGAGAACCCTGCAATTTTGGTAGGGTATTTGAGGATGTGCTCAAGGGTGCCCCAGTGTTTTATCTAGAAAATACCTTGAAACTGATTCAGTGTACCTTAGGCTCAGTTTGTGGGCTGAGATCCTCTGCCCTGTGCAGCTCAGCTGATAAGGTGGTGTGATGCAGAGGGAGCAGGCTCTGCAGCTGCCGTTTCTGTGTAACTGTCCAGGCTAACAATCTGTTTTTGCTTTGAACAGGTGGGTCCCTTGTTGAATATGATGATTAAGGGACGGTATGACTAATGCCTGGCTGCCCGAGTGACTGATGTTGGAGCTGCTTTGTTCACAAGCAATGGAAGATACTGAGCGCTAGTATTGCACGCAGCACTTAAGACTGATGGGTTTCCTGGCCCATCCCTGCCCCACTACAATAAAGGGGGCTACTGGAACTGCAAAACCGTTAGTACCCCATTCATCCTCCACTCTCACCTAACCGAACCTCCCAAGAAAGAGTCTGCACTTACTGGAAGCTGGATTCATGCTCACTAACTTGTTTTTTTCTCCCTCTGCCCCGTTTGCCACAACAAGGAGCATGGCTTCTGGCACTTGGATGTGTTGCTTCAGGATTTTTCAGGCATTTGAAGACGAGCTTGGAGGAGAACCAGAAGTGATCTTGTTTCCTCAGCCTCATGGAGTTTGGGCCTCCTGGCTGGGTTTATGTGTTGGTGCCTGCAGTGGATATAAGATGGGAAGTGATAGGTTTCACAGTCCTCTGTTGTTAGAGGATCTGTCCATGCTCAACTCTGACACCTTTTTGTATAACGGAAACGAGCATGTGAGATGGCCTGTGTGTAATGAGCAACTGGACAAACGATTCCATTTCAACTTAAGACATCTATGCTTTGGACTTAGTACAGGGTAGAGATCAGAGTGAATTCATCTAGTGTGTGAGCGCCAAATTCTGTGCTCTCCAAATAACATCTGTGTTGTAGGAGTCTAGATAAACCTCCTTTCTGACAGCTTTCTCTGCGGAGCGAAGGCTTCTCTCTCGCTCTTCTGAAGCTGCAGTGTGGTTAAAAGAGGATGTAGCATTATGAAGGGAGATGCGTAAATATCAGGGCATTCTCCAAGTCTTGAATGATTAAGCCACGTTTTTAAATTAAATTCCCCATGGCTGCCGAGCTAGACTGTCAAAACACAGTGTCAGATAGGTACAGAGCCTCCCTTCTCCCCACCAGGGGTGCTGGTTTGTTGGACTAACACGGGGAAAGTGCCCTTTTTACTGAAACTGCAAGAACTCAAGTGTGTGTGGCTGCGCGCCGGTGCGCCTGTTTGCGTGATGTTGTGTGGCTCCTGTCCATCAGTTAAATCCATGCCAGTGTATGGTTCCCTTCCTTGTACAGTCACATGAAAGAGGTCAGGGCTTTGTGTTTAAATGTGGTTAATTTTATCTTGATCCTTTTTGTGTTCTGGGACTTGAGATGGCAGGCCAGGAAGTGACAAGACCGGAGCGTAGGAACCAGACAAGCCTCTGGTTAAGAGTCCTCAGCAATCGCCCTGAAAATTCATTTTGCTTTCCTCCTCTTCCATGCAAAAGCCTTAGGCTCACACGGAGGCTGGCTTTTTATTCCCTGAGGTGTGCTGCACTGCTGTCCCTGGTTTGGGGGGTGGTGCAAAGGTCTTGTATATTTGATGCGGTCGTGATGGGTCCCAAGAGCTAGAGGTGGAGAAGCTGTTTCGTAGCCCATATATCTTATCCCAGAGAATAGTGGGGAATTTGTTCTGTTGAGACTTCCCAGTGGTTTTTTTCCCCCCTTGTTCTTCGGGGCTTGTTCTGACATGGGATTCTGATAAAAGTGTTGAGAACGTGCCGCTCAAGAAGCGCTCCATCGTTGGCCTCGGGTCCCATCTTTTGCTGGGACAGCTCATGCAGCACTTGCAGTGAGCTTGTCTTGTGTAAAGGTGAAAGGCTTCTCAAACAGGAGGTCCCAGGGGCTAGTTTTCTGGCTGCTTTACAGGTCAGAAAAAATGAAGTGTAATTGGCAGCCGCCGGGTCCTTGTTTAAGAAATATGTCTGTGTCACTGAGTAGTCTGACTGCCACGTTACTTGTTGCAGACTCTCCAGAGCTGTGGTTAGATCCAGACGAAAGTCACTCAGCTGGATACTTATCAATGCTCAGCCTTCGGGCAGGTGGGGAAGAAGGCTAAGCTGCTGATTCTGGCCAAAAGCGAGGCCTTCCCAGGAATCCTGGGCACGTGCCCTTGGTTGAAAGATGCTCAAATGAAATCCCACCTCTGTGCTGTTTATTCAGTACATGGTAGTCTCTAGTACTACTTGTTAGACACCATCAGCTCTTGAAGCTCAGGGTGGGAGTTCGTATCCCATGTGGAGAGAGAATGGTACTTACAGAACTTTAGGATCCTATTTTTTTTTTCTTTATTTGCCAAAGGTCTAACTTTTAAAGTGTCTGAACAGGTTTTGCCGCACTTGACTTCGTGAAAGCTCATTTACAATGCACTGGTGGACTGACTCCCCCCCCCTTCCCTTTTCACCTTGTGCTTTCAATGCCCCTTGCCATGGTATTGGGAAGCTGTGTGTGTTCTCTGCTAGGGGTGTGTGTGCAGGGGGTGGGGCGTGACAAACACACGGTACCTTCTGAAGTGTAGTTCTTAAATACAACCAATGTTGAACAACAGAACTGTGTGGCTTTTATTTTGTGAGTGGCTGTATAGGAGAGCTGCATGAGGACATGTGCGTGTAAAGCTACCTTTCAGTCTTTCTGTAGCTCCACTTGTGTTCTTCACTGGTGAAAGCTGCTGGTCTCCAGAACCGCCTTTAAAACAGCGACACCAACTACGTTATTGTGTGTCTTCACAACTTTCCCCGTACTACTTCCGTAAGCGTGAAAGGAAAGCTGGCAATAAGATGGTATCCTTGAACCCTGTCAACAAGTGTGGATGGGGAGGGAACAACTTCCCCTCCCTGCTGACCTGAATGGTGTAGCCACGCTCTGGTCACTGACAGGGTGACAGAGCAAACTACGTTCTCAGGTCTAATGAGTTCTATCAGTTCTATCCTGTGGGATCTCTTGTCGTCCGTTTGGTCCTTTACCGATTCATACTTTGGTCCAAGGAGATTTTGGGGGGAGGCTTCCTCTCTGTACCTCTGCCGCATGTTAGCAGCCTTGGGTGGTGGAGTCCTTTCTACCTAATAAAGACACAGGTTATTTTATGGTAGTATTAACTCTACAGCAATCTTGGCTTCTAACCATCAGTGAAATGTGGGCTAAATCTGAACAAATTTCTAATGTGCAGTAAAGTGGGGAAGAGTTGAATAGAGATTAGGGATGTTGGGGCTGGCGGGGGGGAGAGAGAGACAGCTGTCTGAGCCTGGGGTACCACGGTTTGCATTCTCTCCTCATGCCCTTGGGGGACAGGGTGGATGTGGAGGGAGTAGGAAAGACAAGTGGATAAAGTCTTCTGTGACCATGGGTGTTCACCCTTCCCTTCTGTGCCTGCTGGGTTCGTCCTCTCTGAACACACACTTGCTTCTGTTCCGCTGAACTTGCTGGTCTGTGATGTCTGACCCTGTAGTCTTTCTGTTGTGCATGTGCCTCTTGGGTAACATGCACGGCCGGAACCACAAAGCTCGGAAATGTCTCAGGTTGTGCCGAGAAGCAGAAGAAACTGAGGTATGAGAATTGTGTCATTTGAAAACCAGATCAGATGCCAAGATTTTTCACTTGTACTTTTAGTCATTTTCTTGTTTGCTTTTATTACCTTAGGTTCTATAATACCTTTCATCACTTTTGTTTCCCTCATTTCCCCGTTCCTTGAAAAGTGAAATTTTTCAAAGGAGAAGTGACATTTCTCTTAATCCTTGTAGATCACGGCTGCGGGATCTTTCCCGTAGAAAGCGAGGCGCGTGGGTTTTTAGACTGATGCACTGGTTTACCCCCTTGGTGATCAGGGTCAGGCTCAGCTCAGTTGATCACCCAGGAAATTTGGAGTGATAAAGCAGGTCCAAGGTGAAGCCAGCGGGTCAGGATCAGGGCCAGGGTTGAGGAGGTGTGACACACAGCTGTGATGCAGTAGTCGTCTAACGCAGATGGGGATGAAGGGGAAGACCCTCGGCATCGAAGCAGCTCTTGAGGGAAAGAGCGGCAGGCCTGGACTGAGACTGCTGAGGCTTTATAGCATTTCTTACCAATGAGCAAGCTGACCTTGCATGCGGCCAACTGCTCTTTAAAGTCCTAGAATGGGGATGGTGCGCTCAGGGTCTTGACAATCTCTTGGCAGGCCTCAGCGTTGGTGCACGGTCAACCCAAGCTGCCGTCCCAGCCCTGGGAGCAGAACAGCAGCTGCAACAGGGAGTACTGCCTTTGTGCGTGTGTTTTTTTGAAGTGCTTTTCTCTAAGCCTCCCTTCTGCCACATGTGCATGGGGAGCTTCCTTGCGCTCTGGTTTATGTTCTTCATCTTCTGCTCCTGTTTTGGAGACGGCATCTCCCATCGATGTCCCGAGAAGTCCTGAAGTTACCATCTTCCCTGGGCGCTTTTCTGCACTGGGGCTGCGTAGAAGGAAAGGGAAAGAGATGCTGTTACTGTGACAAACACATGCAAAGTAAGTTCTAATTACTGCCTCGCAAAGTCAAATATTTGTTGCGAGCAGAGGACTAATTGTGGGGGGAGGGAGCGGAAGTCGAGGCTCTTGGAGTGTAAGTGGAACAGATGCCCGGACGCCTTGGGGAAACGCAGCTTTCCTCTACAAATCAGAGCTTTAAATTACAAGGCTTTTACCAACGAGAACAGTTGTGGGAAGTCGTCTGCTCTCATTTGCGTAATGGCTTCTGTCACTGGTGATTAGACACAGGATGAAGGAAAAGAAATTTGACAATTAGGAATGAGCGATCATTAATCAGAATCTTTGTTAGAAGGAGGGAAGGGGGGGGGGAGAATATCCCGCAAACAATGGAGGCAGCCACTGGAGCCACAGCGAAGTCCATGAGGTGCATAACTCCGAGTGCGACTGTTGCTCTCCAGAGCCCCCTCCGCCTGGGCGCGGAGCAGCAGCGGGGGTCTCGGCTTGGCTGGAAAGCTTGCGGAGGAAGGCAGCTAGGCAAAGTCCTTCCCCTGCTCTTCAGCCACTCTCCCCTCTCTGCTTAGTGCGGGAGAGAGCACATCTTGGAGCCCTCTTCTTGCCCCGTCGACACCTTGCGCTTCCTTCTCGGTGCCTGGCTGCATGCTGCCAGCAAAAAAACACAGAAACAACTTCTTAAATGTTTGCAATCGTCTTAAATGTTTGCGGTCTCCTTCTTAAATGTTTGAGGTCTCCTTAAATGTTTGTGGTCTCCTTTCCCCACACCTTGCGCGCAGCCCTGTGGTTTCTGGTGTGGAGGAGGGCCAGCGCGGGTCTTGACGGGCGTGCGGAAAGATGAGGACGAGCAACGGGAAAGCAGTTGCAGGCTCTTTTCCTGATAATGTCATTTCCTACAAAAGCACGGAGGAACGCGATGGGCCGCGTGACAGGTAAATAAAAGGAGGCAGTTGTGACTTCTCTGTGTCTGTCGTTTGCTGGCTTAGCTCATCATCCAGCCGGGCACAATCCGGGATACGCGTTTGTTCGGCTTTTGTGGGTTTTGATCAAATGATCAGTACACATGAAATCTGTTGCCTGTTTTTCCTACAGCTGTCATTCAAAGTCTGGTCAGGTTAAACATTTTGGTGTCGTTTACACTGCCTCTGATCAGATCAACAGTTATACATTGGAGAGGAGGGATGGCAGAGCATTTGTGGGGCGTATAAGGTTGGTCGGTGCATCTCTTAAGCTTACTGGGTTCCTTGATTTCAGTGCAGCTCCTGTCTTTGCCAGGCTGGGTCGTTCGCTTGAGGCGGAGGTCTCCATCAGGGTGATTATTATTTCTGTGACTGGAAATCAAAGCAGATGTGTCCGAAGGGGAGAGCTGGAGCTGTGTTGCCTTGTTCCCAGCTGGGTCCGAGCTCAGACAAATGACAGCAGTTCGGGTTTTCAGCCTCTTCCCGTGGCTACTGGTACTCACCGCAGGAACTCAAAATGAAAGAGAAAAGAGCAGATCTCGGGACAGGATCTAACAGGGCTCTTCATCCAGTGCTCCTCAGGAGAGAAGTTAGGAGAGTCATCAGTCCCAATGCTTAGGGTGGGGAGAGGTGTTGGGTAGTGACTTTTATTCCCTCTTAAAAGCGTGAGGGGAGGTCCGCTTCTCATCCGCAGCGTTTTACGTGCATGGTTAAATTTGGAGGAGCGCACCTCGTGCTTTTTGTGGGTACTAAAGCAGCCCGTGGTGATGGAGGGTTGCTGTCAGAATTCACCTCGTGAAATTGCTGTAAATCCTGAGAAAGGCCAGACTCTGTCACGGCAGGGTATTGCCCTTGCTGCAGGGAATGTCCCAGTGCTGGGTGGCAAGAGCCACGGGTAGGACTTTCATCTCGGAGCCTCAGTTGTGGTTTTCCCTGGATGGTCAGGGTTGGCCATTGAATGCCGTGACAGAGAGGACCGTTGGATGTGATTTGAAACCCCTTGGGAAGGCGGGAAGGGAGGAGAGCGTACGCCGTCCTGTACGGAGGCGATCTGTGTTACGGGATCTGCTGTGCTCTCTGAGCTGCTTAAGCACCGCTGGCATCACGCAATGAGCTGCGCGGAGACTCCGGGGAAGGAGTGAGGTCGAACCGTTTGCTTCTACAAAAGGACAGTCCCCACACCTGCAGAGAGGGCACAGGGGGTTCTAACAGCATCCGAGGAGACAGCGTCTGCGGGAGAGCTTAGTACCACCGGCGAGGGACTGATTCTGCCCAGGCTTGGCTGCTCCGAGTTCCCCCACCAGGACCTTCGACAGTCTCTCAGAAGCTGCTCCTGTCCATCTGTATTCACCGGGGTAAAACGCTCCCGGCAGCAAAGAATTACTGCTGCTGGTGGGTATTTAGGTCAAATGCCAGGCGCTACAGGCTGCGGAGCGGGAGGGTCCGGGGCGGTGAGACCTCGCTTGGCGTTTGAGGTGATAAGCTTCTGGTCTGTCAGTTCGTGTGAAGCGCAGAGATTTGTCGAGCTGGGGAGTTGCGGGGCCGCGTTACGTGGGCTGTGGGGTCTGACACGGCTCTGGCAGGGCAGACCTCAGCGCTCTCTGCGCTGTGCCCGGGGGCGGTGCGAACCTGGAGGGGGAGCAGGGGTGGACATCTCCACATGGAGTCCAGGGCTCCAAAGGACCCACTCATCTGCCACCAATTCGCTCCGAGCACAGCCCGGGGCCCCTCGCTTCCACCTCCTCCCCAGCACAGAGGCAATCCTGTCTCTCCTGCTTTTGCTGTTTGTTTATAGCTCTCCCCATCCCATCTGTCTTTCTCTCCTCCTTCCTCCCCTTCCTTTTCCCTCCCTCTCCCTCCTCCCCCTCGTTCCCTGTAAGCGATTAATCATTTTGACAGGCTCGGCGATGGCCTTTATTTCCTTGAGGCGGCCAAGAAATGTCTGTGAGCACCTTCTCTGACACCCCTCGTGTTCTCTCGCCAATCAGATCAGCCACTTCGCTTGGAGTGACACCACCAGAAACGCGGGGAGGGGAGCGTAGGGGGGAAACTCCAGCAGAGCCAGCTGGGGAAACGGGCAGTGGGGCAGCACCCAGTTGGGGTGCCATGTGGGTCCCCATTAGCTGTGATGAATATGTCATTTCGCTATAGCTTGAACGTGTCATACTTCGCTCCCTCCCTCTCCCCGGGCTCCCCCGCAAATCTTGGTTTCAGAGCAAAGGCGGTCGGGAAGAAATCCGGCTGCTCAGAGGAATATCAGCCTCCAACAGAGTGGCTGGAGGGAAAAGCTGTCGGAGAAGAAAGTAGAGCAGGCCGGGATCGTCAAGGGAAAAAGAATGGGGATGATTCTGCAGATGGATGTGGAAGCCCTCCTGGGAAATTCCCCTTTGTCTTGCGCAGGGAGGAAGTTGCCTTTGAGTCCCTGTCGTGGTTCACTTGGACTTGTCGTGCCCTGGGGATGCCATCCCTTCACCTGCGGCCAGGGGAGCTCTTGGGCCGTGGCACACCCTAGCGCAAACGCTCTGCCACCGAACTAGGATGAAAACAGGGTGGGTCAGGGTGCATGATGCTACCAAAATAATTTTTTTATCTGCTCTAATCAAGCCTTACGGCATCCTCCTTCCCCTTGGCATGGGACCCAGGGCTGCCATACCTCTAGAGTTACTCTTTCTCCTCTCAGCGTGAAGGCGGTTATCTTCCCCAGTAGGAAGGAGAAGCCCGGGAGTAACCGTTCTGCCCAGGGTCTCTGGGGATGTCTAGAGACCCTTTGTGCAGAGGAGTGGATTGTAATGAACACTTGAAGAAGTGGAGGAGATAGTGAAGAAGGAGAAGATGTTGCACTAGAAGTCAGATAGAATGCGATGTAAAGATCTTGCATAAGGTGGTCAGGTGTCATAAGGCAGGAGACTGGTTATAGTGACCCAAGGGGTTCTCTCTAGTCTCTTGTTCCTGTTAAACAATTAAATAAGCCCTGAGCTGAGACTAGAAGACAGTCAACAGACTCATCCTGGATGAAAGGCCCTAGAGTAAGACTGCCCCAAATCTTCAAGAAGAACAAAGAGCAGGCCAGATGGAAAGGAGTGTCTGTGCTTGGAAGTTGCCGCCTCTTGAGATGGGACAAGGCAGCAACGCGAGGCAAAACCCTCTAGCTTCATGCAGCTGCGCCTCGGGGAGGAGCAGCCAGGCAGGTGACAGCTCCCAACTGACTCCGGGAAGTTCACACCCTCTTATGAAACATCATAAGATATGAAACACCAGTGCTCGCTGTTCACCACGTGAGCTTGAGTTCTTGCCCTGCGTGAAGGCATGAGTCAGTTCTAACTGCAGGGCCCACTGGCAGCAGGCTGGAGGGGTTCCGTGAAGATACTGAGGGAAAACCACAACCTCCCTGTTGTTTTTCTCCTCATGAAAAGGTTGCCCTTCAGGTGCAGACCTAAAAGCTGATACAGCCTAAGTCCAAAGGAAGGGCCGTGAGCTCATCTGGAGTAAACGTCTTTGCCCGCTGTGGGCTGACTTGGCGTGAGATCTCTGGAAGGTAGGAAGACTTGAACTAAAGAGGAGTTAACAGGCGCTTTCCAGCAGACAAAGAGGCAGTGTGGACCCCCTGCTGACAGACATGCTGCCCCATGGCTTGGGAGTGACCTCTGCCAAGGTCACTGCCGAGTTCCTCTAAGCTAGCGTTTCTTTTAAGGAAATATTGATTTTGTGCTGGTGGTGCTAAGCACTGTTATTGAACGAGAAGCTATAAATGCTTGGCAGAACAGTGGTGGCCCTTCTTGGCAGCTGGGCTCCCTGATCTGGCTTGCTTTCTGCAGGCTTGTGCTCATGCGTTCAGGGTGAGGAACGCCGGCTTTGTGGTTCCAGGCTAGCGACCACTAACGGCTTCAGTGCCTCTTCTCCAGTGAGGTGGTCGTGTTTGCTCCCTTGCGTTTGGTCGAGGACGGGAGACGTTCATTAGCAGCAGAAAATGGCCTGTCCCTGGACAGTTTACATCCATCCAGCAAGAGGTTTCTTTCTTGAATATAACATAAGAAGGGAACGTGGCAGAGGTCTTAAACAGTTTGTCTCGGTGCTGGAAGTTTTCGGAGAGAATGTATAAGATCTTCAGAAACGAAGTCCAACCAATGCAGTTAACGCTGGCTATCCTAGAAAGCCTGGTTTCAATCATGAACAGCCCTGGTGAGATCTAGGTCTTTACGGGTTCCTGCCCGTTGTGTGCACTCAAGGCTTTGAATCATGTGGCACTGAAGCGACAAAATGTGTGTCTGCCCTCCCAAGCCATGAGCAGCAAGCAGAACATAAAGCTGTCTGTCTTTCCTTCTCTCTTTACGAGGCCAAACTGTGAAAAGGGGAGCCTGAGAGTTTGCAGCGGTGGGTTCTCATCGTTGCTTTCATTGGTGACATTCAACTTTGCTTGTCCAGAGAGGCTGTGTCTCCATCCTTGGAAATATTAACTTGACTGGCCAAGGCCCTGAGCAACCTGATCTAATTGTACCTGCTTTAAGCAGGACGCTGAACTAGATAACCTCCTGAGGCTTCTTTCAACCCTGATTATTCTACAGTCCTATGGGTTTGCCCATGAGAACTCATCACCTGTTGTGCTGTATTTCATTCCACCCCTTAAAATGATTATAGAGCCCAGATAATCCAGAGTGTGAGGGAAGTATCAGATTATTTTATGTCTCTGTATAGAAGCCTTTGTGGCAGGATGTTGTGGGCTTCTTTCTTTGGTCTCCGGAGTTACGAAGAGTTTCCTCACTGAACATGCACTGCGTCTGTCAGCGGAGCTGCTCAGTAGGGCAAGCTCGGGTAGATGGTAATGGGTTGAGACATCTTGATCACCACATTGCCAGATGCTTGTCACTGCCCCACAGTGAGTGTCCGTACTGTGCAGGGGACAGGGTGGGACAAGGGCAGAGCTGTTTGACCGCAGAACCGAAGCAGCGTTGCCACATCATTATAGTGTTGAGTCTTGGCTCGTTACTGCAGAGCTCTTGTTGCTGCAGCTGAGACGGGGTCTTCTGCTTGGTCCTGTGCTCAACCGGTGAAATAAATGAGCTTGCATGGGGATGTCGGTGTTGCTGTGCAGATGCATCTGTTGCCTGTCCTTTCCTGGAAGGCTGTGGTCTGGTTGCACGAGTGTCGTGGTGGCCCCAAGCCGGCTGGAGTTATGGGAAGCCCCGTCCTTACGCAGGGGCTGACTGGCCGGGGTGCCGTGTGCCGTGAGGAGGTGAGGAGGTGACTTGCCTAGTTGCCAAGGGGAAGCTGTTGCAATCAGGAGCTGTGATCCCCGCTATGGACAAGCCGGACTATGCCCGGAACAAGAACTCACCCCTGCTTTCAGGGGTGCAGGATCTAATTTCAGGACTGGTCTGTGCTGTTGCAGTCCCTATGAATTTCTGCAGGTTCAGGTGCTAAGCATCCTTGTAGTGGCCTGGGTCATCCTCTGTCTCCTGGAAAACCTGAGATATCCTTGGTTATGGGTAAGTGTCTCCATGTTGTACAACTGTTCCAGACTCAGGAGCAGCACCCGGTGCTTAACAGGCAAGCTGGAGCATGAAGCTGACTTTGCACGTTCCTTTAGGTGGCAGAGGTGCTTGTGCCCTCGGGGACTTCAGAATTGGAGGCTGGGTCACCTAAATTTAGGAATCTCGCATTTTGAGGTGCCCTGGCCAGCGGAGACGTTTGTGTCTGGGCTCTGTCTGTCTGGGCTGCTCTGAATGTTATGGATGTGTTGCCGCTGTCTTTGCGGAGTGGATGAAAGTGTTTGTGGTAAAATGTAATCAAGTGGAAAATTGCAGTGCATATAAACACATATGGCACTCAATGACTGGGCATTAGGCACAGTGACTGCAGGCAAAAAAAAAATTATCTGTAAACGTTTCGCAGCAAGTTTCGAAATCTTAAAGAACAATAAGATATTAGCAATTTAATGGGGTGATTCAGCGAGGCAGCGATCCTTGGGTTGGGAGAACGAGGATGCATGCCGCTGCAGTGACGGGAGCGGCTGGGATTACTCAGCCAAGCTCAACAAGCCCCGTCTCCCAGCACGAGACGGCTGCCAAAGGTTTCCTTCACGTGGCGAGGTGGCTGCGCTTGGAGAGGAGAGAGCCAGGAGGTGGCCCGCGAACCTTACCGGTGCCACCTTCCGGCCTCCTCCAAGAGCCTGCTGTTCACAGCAGCGTTTGGAAGAGGTTGCGTGCGGTCAATGAGGCGGCACTGATGGGCCAGGTGGATCGGGGATGGCTGAGGTTGGGAGCTGCAGAGGCGCTGGGGGTTAACGGCTGCCTTGGCCTCCTGGAGAGGGAGAGCCGGGTCCCGTTCACCTCCTGTGCCTCCAGGCTCCATCTGCATATGCTGCCCGGGACAGCACCTTCCCTGGATGTGTTGAAGAGCCGTGTAGATGTGGTGTTGGGGGATATGGTGTAGGGGAGAACTTTGTAGAGTAGGGTGGATGGTTGGCCTCGGTGATCCCAAGGATCTCTTCCAACCTAGACAATTCTATGATTCTATGATTCTATGATTCTCAGCTATCGCAGAGCCCGCAGCAGTCCAAATCCTTCCTGGGGGCAGCTCTTTTGCACCCTGCCAAGGAGCTCTGTCATCTACTGGAACTGCACTTGGATCTTTCACATCTAATGCCATGGGACTTCGCTGCCTGAGCTAGCTGTCTGCCTCCGAACCTCTCGCTTTCATCCTGCTGCTTACAGGGAGCAAAGGCATGTCAGGCCAGCGTATGAAAGTGATTTTTTTTGCTGAGTGACAGAAGTACCAGAAAAGTGCTTTTGTTCTTTTGCCATGTGCTGACTTCCCTTTTTCTGACACGAAGAAGGTTCCCTATGAGTGGGAGGAGAAAGGCACCTTGCCGGTGTCACCTGGCTACACCTTTCCCAAGGGACACGGGAAAGCAGCTTAAATACTGGAGGAATATAGCTTTGGTGGCTTTACTGACTGCCCTGAGGTCCTGGATCTGGTGGCCAAACTTGTTCAGCAGTTGGTGAGGGAACAACTTCTGAAGAAGGAGTGAAGAGGGTGCCAAATGGGAAACGCCAAGGGTGTTGGCATCTTGGTCGGTCCAGTGAAGCCTGGCTCATTCCAATCCCATGTGGGGAGAAATCTTAGAATCATAGAATCGTCTATGTTGGAAGAGACCCTTGGGATCATCGAGTCTAACCATCTACCCTACTCTACAAAGTTCTCCCCTACACCATATCCCCCAACACCACATCTAAATGGCTCTTCAACACATCCAGGGATGGTGACTCAACCCCCTCCCTGGGCAGCCTATTCCAATGCCTGACCACTCTTTCTGGGAAAAACTCTTTCCTAATGTTCAGTCTAAATCTGCCCTGTTGGAGCTTGAAGCCATTCCCTCTTGTTCTGTCGTTAATTACCTGTGAGAAGAGACCAGCACCAACCTCTCTACAGTGTCCTTTCAAATAGTTGTAGAGAGTGATGAGGTCTCCCCTCAGCCTCCTCTTCCTCAAACTAAACAGTCCCAGCTCCTTCAACCACTCTTCCCAAACTAAGCAGTAAGAACTTCCCAAACTAAGCAGTAAGAACTGCCCAAATGAAATGAAAATNCCAAACTAAGCAGTGACAGTAAGAACTGCCCAAATGAAATGAAAATAAACAAAATCGGTGTTTCTGGGCCGTAAGTGACTGCTTTCCAGGAACGTAAGGAACATAGCGGGGCCCTAAGCTGATGTGAGCAGAGCAGTAGGTTCTCTTCGTCTCTCTGCACAGGACCTCTCATTTTCACACTAGTCGTATGCAACCATGAGAACATCCCTTTTCTTGGATCCGATGGTGGCAACCGAGACCCAAGCGCCTGGATCGTTAGCAAGGTGTAACTGCAGTGAGATTACAGGCAGGCCCGTGTTGATGTCTTTGGCTTCATCTGGCAAACGGCCTAAGGCTGCACTTCGGTAAGACAACGTACCTGTGTGTTCCACTCTGGATAGAATTGGTGAAAATAATGGTGGGAGAAGCTTTTAATGAATGGCTGTTAAATAATGTTCATTTTCACTACATGTTTTTATCCATTTGAGAAATTCCTGCTTTTTAATCTTGTCTTCTTAGACGTGCTACGTTAGAAAGAAAGATTATATTTCCTGCCTTGTGTCACCCGCTGGTTTAGGCACTCACAGTGTTTACGTCTATGAGCATTCTTGCTCTTGCTGATACGTAAGTACCATAGGGAAGTCGTTGTCCTACTAGTAAATCAAGCTGATGAGGCATGTCTACCTCTGTTGAGCACAGATACATTTACCTCCAGAATTCCCCTCTCTCTATAACCTTCAGATGGAGCTAGCCCTCAAAGGGCTGCCCGGAAAACCCACAAAATATTCTGCTGTGATCAAATTCAAATGGGAATTTGTTCTAGAGGCTTGTCCCTTTTAAAGGGCTCGGCGTTTGCTTGAGCTACCTCCCTGCCTGTTCCCCTCTCTGCTTTCCCACTTACGGACTGTAGCTCGTTGCCAGCGTCATCTTTTCTCCGGGTATTTCTGTGCTGCCGCAGCACTAAACCCAGGGGGGGTTGAGCCTCCCTTCCTCACATGAAAAAAGGGGTTACTCCCTGCCCTCTGCCTGCTTGATCTCATCGGTCTGCACGCAGATCTGGAGGCAGAGGTCTCCTAGACAATGTACTTATGGTGCCCAGGGTCTTTACCTACCTCCGCTCTCTGCTGAGAACGCCAGCTCTTGCCTCCTGCCAGCTGAGAGAGAGGATCGTGTCTTCTGGACATCTGGGTGCAGATGTAACGCCCAATTTCCACAGGGAAGTGCAGGACTGTAGAACAGTAAGGTGCTCTATTTCTGGGTACGTTGGCATCATCAGTCCCAGCTAATATCTGCCCTCCTCTCTGTCCGTCACCGAAGTCCTCTTGGGAGCCTTGCATGCATGGTGCTACATGAAAATTCACCCTCAGGACCTACGGCCCACTCAAGGCTCTCCATTGTCATCTATGTTTGCTTCAAGTTCCCTGGATTTCAAATATGTCAGAGGTAACTTCATCCATCCCAGCCTAGAGCTGGAGTCAGATCACTGGCAGGCAGGGAGCCTCTGAGTGAAGGGGACAGAGCTGTGGTCTGGGGTTGAGGGGATTCAAGTGCAAATGGGAGTAAAGGTGTGATGGCTGGATTTTCTTAGAACCATAGAATGGTTGAGGTTGGAAAGGCCCTTGAAGATCATCGAGTTCCAACCCCCCTGCCATAGGCAGGGACACCTCCCACCAGACCAGGCTGCCCAAGGCCACCTCCAGCCTGGCCTTGAACACCTCCAGGGATGGGGCCTCAACAACCTCTCTGGGCAACCTGGGACAGTGC
The DNA here is from genome assembly GCA_008711295.1 of Anarhynchus alexandrinus. Lineage (NCBI taxonomy): Eukaryota > Metazoa > Chordata > Aves > Charadriiformes > Charadriidae > Anarhynchus > Anarhynchus alexandrinus. The sequence continues at coordinate 277,017 of VUYV01000249.1, forward strand.
CTCACCACCCTCAAAGGGAAAAACTTCTTCCTCATGTTCAATCTAAACCTGCCCTCTTCCAGTTTGAAGCCATTCCCCCTCGTCCTATCACTCCATGCCCCAGTAAAAAGTCCTTCCCCAGCTCTCCTGTAGCCCCTTTAGGGACTGGAAGGCCGCAATAAGATCTCCCCGGAGCCTTCTCTTCTCCAGGCTGAACAGCCCCAACTCTTTCAGCCTCTCCTCATAGGAGAGGTGCTCCAGCCCTCGCATCATCCTCGTGGCTCTCCTCTGGACACGCTCCAGCAGGTCCATGTCCTTCTTGTGTTGGGGACTCCAGAGCTGGATGCAGTACTCCAGGTGGGGTCTCAGGAGAGTGGAGTAGAGGGGCAGAATCCCCTCCCTCGCCCTGCTGGCCACACTTCTGCTGATGCAGCCCAGGATGCGGTTGGCCTTCTGGGCTGCGATGGCACATTGCTGGCTCATGTTGAGCTTCTCGTCAATCAGCACCCCCAGGTCCTTCTCCTCAGGGCTGCTCTCCAGCCGTTCCCTGCCCAGCCTGGAGGGGTTCTTGGAGGTGTTTATTATGGTGTGTTTGCCCGAGGCATGCATTGGCCTAGCTAGAGGTCTGGAGCGTCTGGCATCACAGGGGGCTTCTACATGAGCTCTCAGTCATGCACGAGTGAGTGAACAACAGGCTGAAGCAGGGCCCTGCACTCGTGAGCTTCTGTGCACCAGTTCCCTCGGGGAGTTGCTGGGAAGATGTGGGCTTAGTTGGGAGCGCCTTTGCTGAGCAACTCACAAGGGTGAGGTACTTCTAAGGAGGACTAATAGAGGAGGGACCCTGTGGACAACTGGTATCTGCCCCGGGCCTGAAGTCCAAATAGGTCCTACCAGCACTGGCATCTGCTTCTGTGCCCCGGGGTTACGCTACAGTTGCTGTCACCCTGGTGAAGGTCCTCTGGAGGATGACATGTGGGTCCTCCTTCTGGCTTATGACCAGAGGAGGGGATAAAGTCCATGAGCAATTGTGTGAGAAACTTAGTAGATAGCTGGTGAGGACTGCTCTCTCTGAGTAGGTACGGTCACCTCTGCTGCTCCCGTGGCTCAGGTGCTCTCCCGAGACAGGCAACTGGTGGTGCTCTTTGCGCAGGTCAAGAGTGGAAGAACCCTTCTCTTGCTTGCTGTCGCGGGTGGTTTGAAGCTCAGACAGGCAAACTGGAAACGGTAGGGTTGATAGAGTGTTATGTGCTGGCTGTTCCCGTGACAGATTATGAAGCCACCTGAGTCACTGTCCCGTTGTCCCCACCCACGCGGAGGCTGTGGCACCGGAGGCAGGTCTGCCTGTCACACCTGAAGGAGCTGTGCAGCTCAAGCACAGCCAGGGAGAGATTTTAAGTCAAGAAGCAGCTGTTCAGTCACTCAGTGTGAGCTTGTGGGCAACCGAGGGAGTTCTCCTGCTTTCTTTTGGCTGAACCCCTCCTTCCCAAAGGACCTCCTGTCAGGGTTTGAAGGCACGGGGACAGAAAATCTACCACTGCTCTGAGGAATTTGCTCCAGAGGTGAAAGGCCCCCATCACTTCATATAAAACCCATCACCGGATCTCATTTTTTGCCTGGAATTTGTCTGGGTTTACTGTAGGTTCTTCTCTTTCTCTGTCAGCGTGAAGAACGTGTGGAAATGGGCACAACTCCCCTGACCCCCAAAACTCAAATTGCCTTTGACTTCTGCGTGCTGCTCCACCTGCCGTGCTGATTTTGGGGTTATTTGGCCTACAGCTGCCCTTGCTGAAGAGCAGCCAGACCTTGCTGGTTGGCCTGCCCGGCGCCTGGGACAATTTGCCATCAGGGTGGCTGCTGCTGCCTTTATCCCTGCCTGCAGCCGCCGGCGCTGCGGTGACGACCTGCCTCTCCCAAAGCGGCTCTCCAGCTCTGCAAGGGTCTCTCTGCTCCTCAGGAGCCGCTGTGATGACCTCTGGCAGTTGCTGTACAGCTGTCAGACCCTCTCGCTCCTTCCCGAGCAGGGCAGAGCTGCTGCTGCTGCTCCTGCATCCAAGAGGCTGGACGGTTGTTGCTGGTTTACTAGGTGTTGTCCTGGGAAGTCCTATTCCAAGGTCCAGGAAGACCTGGAATACCGGTCTTGCCCCCTGGGTAGAACCAGAGAGTCGCTACCCAGAAGGTTTTAGGCACTGGGACAAACGCGCCGACCTGACGCTGGCCGTGTCTGCGAGCGCCCGCGCACACTGGGACAGCGAAAGAGCAGAGGTGGGCGAGCAAACTGCCATGGCACAACCCTGCGTGAGGGTTACGATGAAAGGCGGTGGGATATGAAAGCCCCAGGATGGGACAGCTCTGGCATTGCTTTTCAAGTGCTTAAAGGCAGGGGAATAATGGGAGCGTGGGCGAGCAAATGGGGAGCCGCCCTGTGGGTCCATGAGAGGAGAGCTCAGACCCAAAGGGGCTGAGTTTTGAAGTGTCTGGGCTGTGACCAGGTTTGGGGACACCAGTGTTGATGAAGATGGAGGTGCCTGAGGTAAGCAGAGGGGGAGAGCAGTGAAAAAGCCCTCCTAAGAGGAAGGCAAAGACAGACAAAACCACCACCTTCCCTTGTAAGAAAGACGGTAAGAGAAGGGATCGGGACCCGCAGTTATAGGGGTGCGTGGCAGTGACATAGGGGCGGTCCCCCTCCCGGAGCTGCCGTGTGCTGCTGCGGTCTGACCACAGCGTGGAGCCCGCGGTCCGTGCGGAGCTCCGCGGGGCTGCCCCACGGGGGACGGGGCTGCCCCACGGGGGACGGGGCTGCTGGCACCCCTGGAGGAGGGGGGATGCTCTCGGCCTGCAGAGGTGCCCAAGCCGCTGCAGGCATTTCAAGCTGAGCTATCAGGAGGGTCAAAACACCCAAATCTAAACTGAGGTCTCGCAGGAGCAGGTTTCCCGTGAAAATCCTCTCCCCCGGCACAGAGTCCCCACGTATCAGAGGCACCGGGAATGAACCTGATCCAGTTTCAGCCTCAGCTTTGGAACCCAGATGCCAGACCTGGGTTGGGCTTGCCTCTTCTGGGCCATGCATACAGATGCTGGGCATGTACGTGAGAGCAGGTACCTACACCAGAACGCCGGTGGTGCGGGTTGGATGCTGACTGCCGTGCTGGGTGTTGTACGATTACAAGCATACGCTGCAAGTCATATTTTCATTGTGCTGCATATGTTGTCCTATACATTGTCGTATACCAACAGAGGCTGCTGAGGTCTGCGTTCACTCCAGTCACACTGCTGGGAGGAGATCTTACGTGTGTGAGAGTTAATGACGGCTACTCACCTTAGGGGTTTTGTTGTTTGTTTGTTTTTCCCCACTACCATAAAACAAAGAAAAGTTCTCCCCCGTTTAATCTGCTAATCTAACCTTAAATCAAGTCCAGGCTTGTTTTCCATGGCTCACGTTGCTTTCTTTCTTTGCACCACTGGCTGCTTTTCTATCTTTCCCATCACTAGAAATGACACGGGGGTGGGTGTACTTCAGGCTTGGAAGAAGCTTTCAGGACCTCGCTGTGCTCACAGCTGCCCATCGAACAGCCCCGGCAATCCGCGGACACATTGGGCTCAGCTGTGGTGTCTGCCTGTCCAGAGGAAAGGAAGGAAGGACAGACGACCCTTCCAAAGCAGAGGTGATGCTTTCGCGACTGGGACCTGCCCGATGTCTTCCCTGGGACCCCTCCGAGTGCTCGCTGCCCCTCGTCCCTTGGGTCAGACCCAAACCTGCCTTTTCCCCCCCTTGCCCTTCCCCCCGGCAGAAGGACGGGGCCGTGCCCCGGCTCTGTGCGGGGTCGGGTGCGGGCGAGGGGCCGCGGGGAGGGGGGGCGCGGGCTGCAACGTGCGCTCTGGACCCACGAGGGCAGCAAAACACCGCGGGAGAAGCGCCATCTCCGCCGAGGTGGCCGCGGGCTGGTGACAAAAGGGACCCTGACTCGGTGCTCTTCACAGACCGGGGCGGGGGGTGGTGGTGGATTTTCCAGGGCTGCTGCCTTGAGAGGTTTATAAGATGCTGCGGGAGAGGTCGGGCGCGCTGCCTGCCCCGGGGAGGACTCAGCTCCGTCCCCTCTTGGGAGCAGGACTCACCCCAGGGTCTATTTCGCACGTCTGAAACTCAGGGTGGTGGGAATGGGGCTGTGCCCTGGTGCCCAGGGGATGGAGATGGGAAACTTGCATCACACTGGTGTGGCCCTACCCCGGTGCCATCAGCCCCCTCGCAGAACAGGTCTGTCCAGAGAAACACACTGGAAGGGGGGGTCTGTTTTGGCAGTTTTCTCTCCATCTGCGTGCCAGGCCTCTGTACGTGGCTCACAATCCTCACCAAGCGTCCCCTGCGTTCCTCATGGCTCAGAGGGGCTTGAATGCCCTTTTCGGTGCCCCCAAGGTGGAGAGCACCCTGCCTCCGGCCAGGCGGTGTGGTCAGCGGCTGAGCTGGTGCCCTCCTGCTCTCCCAGCAGAGCCAAAGACCTCCAGGGAGAAACAAGAGGGACTCAAGGATCTGCTGAACTCCCCAGTGGAGCCACACGGCTCTGGTTCCCCAGAGCTCCTGAGGCTTGGGAATGCCAGAGGCTAAGGTGAGCTCTGACCTAGACTGCAAATGCAAAGCTCTAACTCAAGCACTGATTAATTCCTATCCCCTTTTCCCTGCTACTTACGCGCCCACCGCCGCATCCAGGCCGTGGACCTGGGCTGAGTGAGCGCTCCCCAGCAGCCATTGGGGTGAGCTGTGGAGGGCAAGGAGGGCCGCTTGCCCTTCCTCGGTGGGAGAGATGCGGAGGGAAGATGCCACAGCACCGTGTGTGCAGAGGAGGAGGCCTTTGCTGCCCCAAAGCAGGGTACGGCGCCTGCGGCGAGCGACTCGGAGACCCAGACGCCACAGCCAGCCGCTGCCATCCCACAGCTCCTCTCGCCAGGGCTGTGCTCCCAGCCCCGCTCTGAAGCCCCCTCCCTTCCCCTCCTTTCCAATCCTCTTGTACTGTTTTCTTGGCAAGGGTGCTGGCTTTCAGCCCCTGCACCTCATGTGCCCTATTGATAGCTGGTAATTTATGTAAATCTCCTAATATATGGATTCTGGGATCAGGACGGAGGGTTTGTGTGTGAGATGAGATTAATATGTTTGCAGATTCTCTCTGCAAAGAGAGGGAGAGAGGCAGGCAGGGCCGGGACGTTTGCCCTAGGTCTCTATTAGCACCTCTGCGCGCACCAGCCGTGCCCTCTCTCTGCCTCCCCGTGGCCAGCGCTGTCCCTGCTTTGGCCACCCTGGCCACCCACAGCCAGCCTCGCTGGCCAGACGCCCCAAACAGCCCATTTCTGGGAGGCCACAAAACGCCCGGTGGTGGTTTCCATCTCTCTCTGCTCCCCTGAAGTTTCAGCATCTCCGGAAGGTGGCCGGGCCGAGCTGTGGCAGAGACCGCTGCCACCGCGTGATGGTGTGGCCCCCTGGAAGTGCTCTTATTGCGGCCTTCCAGTCCCTAAAGGGCCTACAGGAGAGCTGGGGAAGGACTTTTTACTGGGGCATGGAGTGATAGGACGAGGGGGAATGGCTTCAAACTGGAAGAGGGCAGGTTTAGATTGAACATTAGGAAGAAGTTTTTCACTGTGAGGGTGGTGAGGCACTGGCACAGGTTGCCCAGAGAGGTTGTTGAGTCCCCATCCCTGGAGGTGTTCAAGGCCAGGCTGGACGTGGCCTTGGGCAGCCTGGTCTGGTGGGAGGTGTCCCTGCCTATGGCAGGGGGGTGGGAACTCGATGGTCTTCAAGGTCCTTTCCAACCTCAACCATTCTGTGATTCTATGAAAACCTGCAGCTCAGCTTTATTTTCCCTGTGACAGTTCAGGAGAGCGGCGGCTTCTTCTAGCCACTGGCCTCGTGGTGCAGCTGGGGCTTGGGCTCTCCTGGTCCGGGGTGAAATCAGGGATGGGGTGGTGAAAGGAGCAGGGCAGGGGCTGGGGGGGACCGGTGTGCCAGCGGGGTGGCAGGACACAGGGCTCTGGGCGGGGGGAAGATGGTGAGCAGTGCCCGGCTCGGCGCCCGCTCGCTGGGCTGAGGTGACGGCGAGGCTGAAGGACGGGCAGGGGGATGCTGTCCCTCCTGAGCACTGCAGTCCCGGGGAGGGGGGGCACGAGGTGCTACGTCTACTCCTAGCCCTGTCCTGGGGCCACACGCCTCATCCGTGCGCATCTCCTGGCCTGGCACCCGTGCCCGCCTGCCTGGGCTTGGCGCAGGGCCGTGCCGGTGGGTCGGACGGAGAGGCAAAGCCCACCGGGGGTGGTGGGGTCCGAGCAGAGCTGGGGAGCGGGCGGCGGCGGGGAAAGGAGCTGCCCTCTGATTCAGATGTTCCCGAGGAGTTCCCGTTCCACACCTGACATTTAGAAACCAGGAATCCCGCTGATGGATAGGATTGGATGTGGTGGAGTATATTTCACACCGTGTCATTTATCCTGGTGCTGCCTCATGTGAAATGTCAGCCGTCCGGCAGCTTTTCTGATCGCTCTTTGAAGTACTGGTTTCTGATAAACTCGGGAGAAGGATGCTTTTTTTTTCCTCCCCGGGAGTGGCAACGACTTTCCTCCTCTCTCCGCAGGGTCCCTCGGGAGGAACCGCCACCTCAACCCCACGTACGGAGGGTCGCGGCGGGGGTCCTGCTGCCCGCCCTTCCCCTGGTGCACCCCTGCCCCTTTTTTGGGGGCACAAACCCCTTTCTCCCACCCCCCCTCCAACGGCACCCCGTCTCGGGCTCCCTCTCCCTGCGTGTGTCTGGATTTGCTTCCAACACTCTTTTTAGCCTTTGGAGGAATATTTTTAACTCTCCTGGGGTTGCTGCTGTTGACAATGGAAATCTATTGTGTTTTATGTGCCTGGAAAATGAATTTCCATGTCAGAAGAGGAGAGCAATTATCACAAGCAAGAGAGATCAAATTGGGTCTTTAAAAAGAAAATAAAGTTCAGATCTTATCTGATTAATGAGATTTCTTCCAAACCTTAACAAATCTTAATTACAGTGACTCTGCTGGAAGGGATGAGGTAAAGCTGGGATTGGGGGCTATCTAAACAGAACCGCTCTCTTCCGAGCTAGAGTACATCCCTGCAGGAAAGCAGCGGGGACGGCCATTGAGTGCGGAAAGCTGCTCAGCTGGAAATCGGCAAGGCAGGATTCTCCATGGAGCCTGAGCAGCTCCTTCCCCAAAGGCCCGCGGCGCTCGGGGAGAGCCCCGCCGGCCCCGAGCCCGCCGCCTCGCTCTGTCCCCGAGCCCGCCGTCGTCTTTGATCGGTTCAGATCCCTCCTCGCTGCTACAAATTTTTCACCTTTTTTTCTTTTTTTTTTTTTTTTCTTCTGTAATAAGAATATTTGTTTGATTGTTCAGGATTTTTATTACTTTCCTGATTTTTTTTTTTTAAAAATAAGGTTCCTGTTTAAAATGAGCAGAGGGATGCAAAGTTGTTTATTCAGTTTAAGCTCGCAAAACACTTTCTGACGATTTCATTAGATTGCCTGCGTAACAGGGGCCGGAGACTGTCCCAGTTACCCCTCTATCGAATACAATAACTTTCTTCCCAAAAGAATACGAGTCTTGATCCGAAGATGCTGAGAAAGGGAGACTCCGGCGCTTCCCGTAACAGCCTGCTCTGATGGTTAATCACCCTGACTTCCTCGGACAGAGTAAAACAAAATAGAAGAGGTCCAGTACTTTCCTTTTAATTGGGACTTGTCTGGCTTCAGCATTTACCCATTGGCTCTCGTCACGGCTTTCTCTGGCAGATTAAAGAGTTTTTTAGTACCTGATATTTCTTCCCTAGGAAGAAATTTATACGCGGGGAAGCAAATCACCTCTTGCTCTTTTTAATAAACTAACAAAGGGCTCCCTCCAAATCCTCGGTGTAGTACGTTTGTCCCCCAGTTTTGGGTAATGTTTGGGGCTCTTCAGTCCTGTCGCCAGAAAACAAGCTGAGATGGAGAGAGGAGGAAACAGAAATAAGTCCAAACCCCTGGAAAATCAGACAGCCAAACCCTCCCTCCCCTTTGTCTGTACGAATACATTGTTTCCCTCCCCATTGTCTTTGGAACAAATTTGGGAAAACATCACTCGCCTAAAAGACATTTTTCCCCGATCTCCGCATCATTTCAGATTAATTATTAACAGCTCGTAAGGGAGACGGAACCGGCTGCCAGCATTTGGGGCGAGGGGTAAAAATGACAAGAGCTCTGTGTATTTAAGCAGACGTAGATTTTTTTGCGGGGTGGCGGTGGGAATCGCAGGAGGGGTCGGGGAGTGCCCGAGCATCCCCCCCTCGCTCCGGCGCGGAGCCCGGCCGAGGCGGAGAGCGCCCGGGCCCCGAGGGGAGTTTGTTCTCCGGTCGGCTGCGGGGACGAGGCAGCCCGAGAAGCCGAAGTCGTGCGAGAGAGCCGCTCGCAGCGGGAGCCGAAGAGGAGGAAAATAAAGCAGGTACCGAGGATGCGCACGCGTCCTCTGGAAACTTTCTGCTCTCGGGCTCCGAGGGTTCGTCGTGTCCCCGGCTCAAACTGCTAGGCGCAAATTCTGCTTGCGTCCCTGATTTATTCACCGAGGTTTTACCCTCTCTTCTCAGTCACGCAAAGCTTCAAAATGTGGGAATAATTTAAATTATTTTTGCCTCATTTCCACTGTCTGATACGATTCTTATCTGCCTGTCTCGTTTGCCTGATTTATGAAGGTTTGGGGTTTTTTAGGCGTTGCCTCCGTTTTTACTAAGGGAGAGAAATTTTTTTGCCATGATAAATTTTGTTATTTTCCTGCCGGCTCTCTCCTCCAGGCCCTGACTTGGTGAAGCCCTTCTGCAGTTATTCCACTTCAGGTGCGTGCTTAAATCTTCTCAGAAAAAAACTGGTCTTAGGAAAATATTTAATTTTAAATCTGTGCCCAAGTCGAGAGCCACATCTGCAGCAAACACCCTGACCTGCCCTGCTCCTCGTTGTCATTACATCTGCAGCCTTTAATTTCTTTCAGGACACGGGGAGAGGAACAACTGCAAATACATTTAGAGAGAACTTTTCGTTTTCCTTCCTTTTCTTTACACTTTGCAGCGAAAGCTGCTTTTTGCATTTTAAAAAAAAAAAAAAAAANGGTATTAACAACTTTTTAACTGTTCCAAAATCAAAGAGCAAGCCCTCAAACCAGCCAGATCATAAAAATAACATAGCTGGGATTCTTGTACTGGCTTTCTGTGTTAAGGGGGGGGCGCGTGTGTCACATTTTCAAACCACTCTCCGCGTCACCCAAGGTTGGAAAGTTACTTTTTAATCGAAGGCTGAATTCCCGATCCTAACACGTGCCCTTTTTCATCCCGTGCCCCTTTCTTCCCCGAAGTTCGCGTGTTATTTTAGCTGGAAGGATGTCAGCTCTGCCTGCGACGCCACTCTCCCGCGGCACTGCCACCGGGGTAGGAGCGGGCAACCGGGCGCTGAACCTCACCAAGCCGGGGCGAATCTAGAAGAGGAGCCCGGCTTGACCATGCCGGCTCTTCAGAAATCACGGGCTTGATCCCCATTCATCGCAAAAGGGGCTTAAAAATCACCATGTTAAAAAAAGAAAAA
>VUYV01000249.1:286639-302946 GCA_008711295.1 Anarhynchus alexandrinus
AAAAAAAAAGAAAAAAAGGAGGGGGGGGAATTAGCAAGTGGTGTCTTTTCTGATGCCATTGTGTTGTGGAACAGCGGGCCGGCTTTCAAGCTTTTTGCTGCATCCACAACAAACAGTTATTTCTTAAGAAAAAGGATTTAAAAAGTCTGCTCGGAGCTTTGCATATAATCCTATGACTCCGGGACCCAAGGCTTTGAGTAATATCAAAATCGAAATAAATTCTCCCCGCGAGAATCATAAGAATCTGCCAAATTAGTTCACAGGGGTAAACAAACAGCCAAATATTAGTATTCCACACTAAGAGCTAAATCCTATAAGTGGGGCCAGGGTTGCACATGGATTATCCTTTTATAGTTCAGGCGTGGATTTACCAAGGGGATTATAGGCCTTCCCCTGCCCCCCCTCCCTTCCTCCCCTCCACCCCCGGTGCTGCCCAGCGCTGCACGCTCCCACCGCACCGCACCGCACCGCACCGCACGGAAACTCCCGCCGCCCCGACACCCTTCCCCGGGCGCGGGGCTGCATCGGTCCCCTCGCTCCTCTGCCCCAAGCACCCCGGGAGCGGGGGTAAATGGTCACACACCCCCCCCCCTCCCCGCCGTGTTCAAGCTGACAAAAAGCAGGACCGGGAGCGCTGCGGAGGTGGCCGGGCGCCGGGTCCTGAATGGGTGCAGCATCCCTGGGGGATGGGGGGGATTAGTCCCCAGATGTCCCGACCTCCTTTCTTCCCGCCACTACTTTGCATCGCCCGATGCCCTTTTCCTGAATGGGGATAACGAGAATTCGAGCTGACACCCGGCTTCGGTTTCCCTTCCCTCCTGGTCTGATATTGCAGCCCTGATGGCTTGTCACTCTTAATATCCTGCACGCTTCCACTCGGTCCCTCGGAGCGGCGGAAGGCTTTGGTGGCGCCCAGGGCGCTTTGCGGGATGCCGAGGTGCCACATACTTACAGATTTGATGGACTTATTCCCTCCTTGGCTCTCTTTCCCTACTGTACGCACGTCTCTCTCTCCCTGCGTGCGCGAGCACAATCGCACACACGCGTTTTATTAGCAAAGTAAACATAGCTATTTTTAACTGTATTTTTTTGCCGCTCTTTTCAGGCAGAAACAACCCTGCAACATCACATCCTCGCTCCGATCCTTTTATTCGTGTATTTTATAGATTATCGCTATTAGCTAAACGTGCCCAGCGCTTTACCCGACACAAATTACAGAGAATCTCTGCGGTGAAGAGCGCGCGGTCTAAACAAAACAGACAACGTGGACAGAGCTCCCTGAGATGCGCAGAGGAACGAAGGTTAGTCTTCTTTCACTTTTATAAATATATCCCTGACATTATTGGATAAGACACAGACATGTTTTCTTCTTCCCCTTCCCCCCTCCCATTTAATACTACTTCCCGCTCATTCGCGCAATGGCGTTACGACGCCGCACGGAATAAAGCCCGGGTTTGGGCTGCTGGCCCCGATTCAGCAGCCCCGAACCCCACGCTCGCTCCCGAGCGCTCACGTGCTTGAGATGTCTCTGGGTCGGTGCCGTAGATCCCGCAGTCTACTGACAGCTGCCCTTTCGCTTACAAATGAAACCGTCCCTAAATCAATAAGGAAAAAAAAAAACCAAACCCTTATTCTCCTCACCTGTTTTAACGCCACGGCTGTGGGTTGCTGTAGGATTTGTGAAGAAGCTGATGGCGACGGAGGAAGCGGTAGGGAAAAGAACACCTTCCCTACCGAAGGGAGCGAGTGTTCTGTGTTTACATACAAAACACCTTCCGGGGCTTTTGTTGGTTTGCTCTAGAAATTTGCCGGGCGGATCGACGAGCAGGGGCTATCGCCTGGTGTGTTTTGGGTGATGCAGAGCCCCACTGCTTTAAAGGGGCGCTCTGACCATAGCGTTCAGAAAGGCTCATTTTTGAAAGAATTTGCGTTTGGGTAATGACCATGTCTCAAATCACTTTTACAATCCCCTTTTTTTTAATTTTTAAACAAAAGGTCATTTCTTGCCTCCTTCCTCCGTACCCATACTTGCCTGCCATCCTAATGGTTTTAAGGATTTGGGGGTTGTAAAGGTGAAAGGGTTCTGTGATACGGAGGAAACCATCCTGTACAAAGAGAGTGGGTCTCTCTACTAGGGGTTAAAGTCGGCGCCCGACCAAATCAAGTGCAGGTCCCCCAGGGCAGAAGAATTGCCTGGCTGCGGGGGGCTCACCTGGACCTCGGCCGACAGATTTAATGGCATTCTCTTGCTGTGTGACCCAGGTCCCAGTCACTAGACGAGTCCTATGCCCCGGATTCCTAGCTGGAAGATAGAGATGCCTCGTGGAGTTAGGGAAGTTCGTGCGTGCAGAAGAAAAGCAACTCGCCGTCGAGACGCTTTGCACCCGTTCCTCATCTCAGTATACTTAATTGCTCAGACTTCACCGCCTTCGTCTTCCTGGGTACAGTGTGTGGAGGGGCCTCGCCCTTGGACATCATTCCCAGAGGTTTCGGGAAGAGGGCTGGCTGGGGAGGGTACCCCACAGGTATCCCTAGATGGGAAGAGGACACTTCAGGAAGGTAGACTGGAAAACGTAGAGGGGAAGCTGGGATGTTCCCATTTGATCTCCCTTTTCCACTTTCCCTGGAGGCGGTACAGCCTGGAAAGATGCGAGTGTGGGAACATGGAAGGTTTCAGCCGGAGCAGGATCTGGGCGAGGTGTGCCTCCGTTCATAGGTGGGCACACGTCAATTCACACACGCAGGCATCGTCAAGATAGGGGTGCCCCAAACTCTCTTTCACGTGGCCTGTGATGCCCAACAACAGCCTTCACACCAGTGCCCGTGCCGTGCAGAGCCACTGGCTTGCCCGTGCCTTGCACCGCTACTCGTGTCATGGCAGGCCTGGGGTGAACACCCCGGTGGAGCGGGGTAACGTGCGGGATTCCCTTCCAAGTCAAGATTTGGTTTCCCGCTTAGGCACGACACAAGGAGGCTCCTGGGGCTGGCCGGGAGGCACGAATGCTGGCCGCAACCGCGGCTCTGCAGCTGGCTTGCAGGGTGGCCGGGCTGATCACCCACCCGTCTCTGTCCTCTCTGCTCCTGCCCTGTTGGTCAGCATTTTGGGGCCGCCAAGTCCTCTCCTTTGGCCACCCAGTGCCTGGTTGCTCCCGAAACGACTAACGGCACATCTGCGGCACACGGTCCCCTCCCTCCTCCTCCAGCCGCAGGCGGAGCAGGTCGCATTGCTGGCATGCCACGGCCGTGATTCAAACCCTACCCATGACCCACATTCTCTTCTGCACCCAAGTTGTGTGTCCGGGCACCACAGCAGCCACTTTGACGGGAGGTTTTGGCTACCGCCCCGGCGAATTAAACCTCAGCCCCTGTTGGTGCGATGCTGAAACCGGGACCTTCTCCCTGGAGGGTGTCTGGGCGGTGGCGGCTAACCCGGCCGCCTGGTGGCTTTTGCCCGTGCACAGGTTCATTACCAGCACATTCTTCTTCTGAAACTGATACATCGGTTTTAATTAGTGAGGTTTTTCTCTTTCTGTCCAGAGGAGCCTCCTGCCTTCAAAGACCAACTTTCAAACATTAACTCTTCTAAATGTTTCCCCCCACGTGTGAGCCGCTCCCCATCCTGCCTTGTAAATTATGTTCAATCCTTTACTTTTAGCAGGCAGGTATTTAGTGTGATAAATTCAGGTTAGTGTCTCCTTAAGTGTATGTATGTGTGCGTATCTCTGTGTGTGTGTGTGTTGTAAAGAAGGAGCAAAATCAAGTTGTATCGAGCCATAAATTACCGCTCCAGCGTCATAAATTGCCAAGGGAAAGCTCCATTTTTGGACTTTTCTTTCAACTAAATGAGATAATTAATGTAAGAGTGGAAAAAAAAAAATGGGGGAGACCTTCTTCCTCCCTGGAGCCCTTTGCCTTGATGTTCGGCGATGAAACTTCAAGGTTGCGGCGGGGTGGAGATCTGGGTTCTGGACCGGGGGGCAAACGGCAGAGGAGCTGGAGATCTGGGAGGGTGGGGGTCACGGGGGACGGGCGAGTGTTTTCATTTTGCCAGGGCCGTGGGAGGGACTCTAAGGCGGGNAAAGTGGCCCTTCGTCCATTCCTCTCCTCCCTCTCTGCTGTCAGCACTTTTTAATGTCAAACAGCGCGAGCGGTCGGTGGGGCTACTTTCTGTCTCCACGGATGTATTTTTTTTTCTTTTTTCACTTTCCCCAGAACCGCAGAATTCACTGCTTGGGGGCGACTGGAGAGCGGCGCGGGTGGCCCTGCAGGCAGCCTTTTCCCCAGGACCTTGAGCTAAACTTTTTTTTTCGGGGCTTTCTCTGAGGCAAAAGCTTGTCAGGGAATGTCTCCTTCCCACCCTGCCACCTAGACCACCCTGGGTCTAAGGCTGGTCTCACGCAAGCCGCCACCGAGACCAGGGTGGGCATCCCACTGTGCACACTGTCCACGTGATAACCCAGTTTCTGCACGCTGGGTTGAAATTTTGGCAACTTGGGTGTCTCTGGGCCCTGCCACCGGTGTGTTGGGAGACACGGGGTCACACAGTGCCTCAGCTTCCCTGCCTTTACAATAGAATCATAGAATCATAGAATGGTTGAGGTTGGAAAGGACCTTGAAGATCATCGAGTTCCAACCCCCCTGCCATAGGCAGGGACACCTCCCACCAGACCAGGCTGCCCAAGGTCACGTCCAGCCTGGCCTTGAACACCTAAGTAATCCTTTAGTAATCACGATTACTTCATTTGTGATGAACTTCAAGGCGTACCAAAAATGCAAGGTAAGAAACGGTTGCTTTTATCAGTCGTGGTAACCTGCAGGTGAGCTCGTACCCAAAAACACCCCTTAGAGAGGTAGCTGGCCATGCTGGGACCACGGCCACAGGAGTAGGTGACCCCGGAGCGGCAAGTGGTGACAAGCGTCACCGCGGGGTCAGTGCACTTGTGGCATCAAGTCCTGAGCGTCTCTGCTGCGTCTGTGGACCTTGCGTGGCCCGGGCATGCTGCAGCAGCTGCGCGGGGCTGCAGCACACTCTCTGCAGGCACCCATGCATGGGTCCAACGTGCCCACGCAGGTGGCCTCGGGTCCTGCTGTGGGCTGTCTTACGTGCAGCACCACGTACCCCTCCAGCCGTGGGAGAACTGCCTTAGGGGGGTGCGGGGTGTCTGTGCCCGTGGGTGTAGGTAGTGGCTGGTGGTAGCCACTCTCAGCTGAAGAAGGGCTGCAGTTTTGATCTCCCCATCCCCTGCAAAAGCAGCACCAGGCATCTGCCTCTTCCGTGCTCCAGATGGGCGCAGCCATGTACCCCCTCAGCGCCAGAGCCAGCACCGCTGTGGTGTGTCACACGCGTGTACCCCGGTGCGTGCAGACGGTCTTGGGATCGCTCCAGAAGATAAGGAGACCCAGGTTTGGGCTTCACTCCTCTTTTCTGATACAGACTTCCTACACGACCGTAAGACCTAGCTCATCCCTCTCCTTTTCCTAATCTTGGTCCAGAGCGCACGGTATCAGAGTGCCACAGCAGTGTTGAGAGAGTAAATCGTTCCTACACTTGGAGATACCACAGGTAGGTACCTATGTGGCACCAGAAATGGTGACAGTGGCTCCGTCCGTTTGCAGTGTTTGGGATGGGTGGGCTGAGCCTGGAAACTGGCAGGAGGAATGCTGGCACTGCTGTTTTCCACATAGCCCGTGTGGCATCACCTGGTAGACCTGTGTGCTGAGCCACCATAAGCAACTCTGGGTGTAGGGTCATTTTTGATTGTCCCATGGTAGTTCCCAGAAGGCCCAGAGGGGCTCAGCCCTCATGGGTGAAGACAATTCATCATTGCAGCGGAGCTGGGCCACAAGACCCCCCGAGAAAAGTGATTTCTGCAGCTTAGCTGATGGGAGCCACTTGATTCAACTGTGGCAAGCTGATTGCTTGTGGTCATGAGCCTGAGCTGTGTCGCGTTCTGCAGATGCAGCTGAGGATACATTCTGACACTGATGAAACTGAAACATCACCTTTTTGTAAGTTTGAGCTCAGGGAACCCACCCTAAGCGATTGCGCTGTCNCGAGCCTGAGCTGCATTGTCCTGTTCTGCAGACGCAGCTGAAGATACATTTTGACACTGATGAAACTGAAACATCACCTTTTTATATGTTTGAGCTCAGGGAACCCACCCTAAGCGATTGCGCTGTCCCGTTCCTCCTCACAATTTGTCCCGTTGCTCCTCACAACGTTTAACCTACCTGTCAATGCCAACCGTGCTTGACACAGGGACAGAATCCACCGAACCACTCTGCGCCTGCGAAATGTGTCCAAATTGATGATGGGGTAAAGAAGAGAGCGCCAACAATGGACCGCTTGCTTGTCTCCTCTGCTGGCCAGCCAACACCTCCATGCCCAGTGGCCCACCAGCACACGGCTTGGAGCCAGCGACAGCACGTAACCTGCGGGTCCTTCTGAGGCAATGGGAGGCATTGGAGGAGAGGTTGTCTACTGTGGTTACTGCAGCGGTGATGGAGGGAGGGCAAAGGAGTCAGGAGGCAAAGCCCTCAGGAACGAGGTTTCTCTGGTCCTGCTGATCCCAAGATTTGCTTTGCCTTCTCTTTTTTAGGTCTACGGAAAATCCTGCATCTCCTGCCCGGCCTAGCCATGGCGTTTGCTTGAACGAGACAACACAAAGCTGCAAATCATTTTCTACCCGGAAAGGTGCCGCCGGGAGGAAGGAGATGGGAGGGAGGGGACGGGTCTGAGCTGGGCCCCTCTTTGCCCCTGGTGTGGGGTGCCAGGGCAGGGGGTGGGGGGGCACACCTACACATCCCAGGGATGGTTTGGGGCGCTCAGAGGTCCAGGCGCGCGTGTGCCTGGGTGGGAGCATTGCCACCTTGGCCGTGCCGTGCTGGCGTGGGGACNGGATGCTGACTGTGTCTCGGGGCGGGGGGGAGATGTGCGTGGGGCGGGGGGAGCTGGGCTGCCTCTCCGCAGCCGGTGGGCGCGCGTCGCGCCGTGCTGTTGCGCAGCGGTGTGTGTTTGGTGAGGAGCTTTGGCTGTCTTAAGCACCTTTCGAATACATTGGGCACAGCTCATTGAATCCTTTAACAATCCGGCTCCTGCCTCCTCTCCCCCCTCTTCCCCACGGCCAGCGCCTTTTTTCAAGAAACGGCGACGCCGCCGGTGCCCCACGCTCCTGTGGGCTCTGTCCCTCATCCCTCCCGCCCGGGGACTGTCCCCCACCTTGCCACCCCATTTCACGGAGCCCCCTCTGAAAAGAGGATTTTGTTGCTGGTGAGAGGTTCCTCGCTGGTGAGGCTTTTCCAGAACTCAGCAATTCCCAGGCTCTACCCCTGCACGGAGAGAGCTAGTTAATGGGCCATTAACCAGAGGAAGGGGGAACTCTCCAGTGGCTGCAAGCAACAATAACAACAAAACAACCCAAAAACAACAAAGCATACCCGAGAAAAATGCACCAAACATCAGGAGGAGTTTCGGGGAGAGGAGGGGAAAAAAAAAAAACCAAAACCAAAAAAGCAAACGCAGAGAGATGTGATTGCACAACCTTGGCTAAAAACCAAAGCCTCGGTAAAGTAATTGCCTTCTCTGGTGAAGAGGAGAGGGGTGTAGACTTGACTCATACAACCCAAACAGCTCCTCTTCCCCCTGCCCTCTCCAGCCTTGTCCTGAAACTCTCGCTCCCGGACTGGGGGTGCAGCAGGAGGGCAGCGAGGGGTGGCACCTTGGGACCCCAGCGTCTGTGCCCAGGGTGGTGGCCCGGCCCTGGGAAAGGTGAGAGGGTCCGCAGGAAGGTGAGGGAAGGAGAAGGTGAGGGCTCAGGGAGGTGGGGAGGTGGGGAGAGGGTCTTCTTCAGGGAATGCAGGGGTGTGTTAGGGCTCTGCAGGGTGGGGAGCTGGGGAGCGGGGTTGCTGAGTGCGGGCAGACGGGACGGCAGCTATCCAGGGAGGTAATGAAGCGCAGGGGGTTGAAAATGAAGCGGTGCAGGAGCAGGCATGGTACTTCCAGTACCAACAATGTCCCTGAGCTAGCTGGTGTCAATGGCTTGTAAATCCTTAATGGCCTACCCATTTAGCTGAGCTCTGCACCCCACGTAATAAAGCTCTTTGGGCAGGGAATGAGCACCCTCTTGGGAATGAGACCTGCGTTGCTGCGCTGAGGCAGTGGTCTCACCAGCGGGTGCTGGGGAGAAGCTCTTTTTGCGACGGGATCGCGGAGCGCCTCGCAGGGGAGAGCCCCATGGCGCCTGCAACCCGCCAGCCCTGCCGCGCGACAAACAACGCAAATCATTCTCCGCAGAACCGCATCCACAGCTTCACCCTTCTCATTGCAAATTCCCTCGCGCTGCTCTCCGGCTAAATGCGCCGCACCTGGAAACATGCACTTGAATGCCATTTTGGTGGTGCTGCCGGTTAGAAATCAATATTAATTTACTTGTGCGTGTAAATACAGAAACGTATTTATAAGTTTCAGATCAGTTGCAAACACATGCAAATTCTGTACATAAATTCTCACTCATTTCTGTAATCTGTTCAGTAATATCATTAAAGGGAGCACATCTACTGCCTGACTAGAGTTCCATTTGCAATGCGCCACTATTCACTCACCGCACTCCCTTGCCCATGCCGCTCCCAGCACCGGGTGATGCTCTGGCTCCAGGTATCTTCTTCTCTTCTCCTCTGATGTGCTATTAATTTTTGTTATGATTTTTTTTGTGTGTGTGTGTGTGTCTGTGTCTTTTGAGCCCAAGTCGGTTTGCTTCAGGATTTGGGGAAACCTGTGGTTTGTGGAGTAGGGAGGGATTACTGTGGTTTCTTTTGGACTAAAAAACTGCTGCGAAGTCACCTGTGATTGCAGATGCACTGGACGCGATCACACAGTTGGTCTCCTCCAGTCTTGTGTCCCTCCAGCTACAGATCAGAAGAAGAGTAGGAAATATTTACAGTTCTACAGAAAGGAAACATGGTCAAGCAAGACATCATTAAAATACACTCTTAACAAGACCGCGGTGCGTGTATTTCTCAGAGCTGTCATTTGAGAACTGCCCACTAAATTACTGCTCAGAGAAGTAACTCTGAGTGAAAGGAAAAATCGTCTGGTTAAACATATTGTATGTCAGTGCTGAGAAAATCATTAACATATATATGCTGTAGAGAAGAGAATTCACCAGCTAAAGTCTATCAATAAAGATATACCACATTTTTATGACGCTGGAATTAAAGAGACCTGATAGAAAAATACCACGCTCATTTTATTAAAAAAATATGATCTTGTCAAAGCTGTTTCCTTTCCAGGATAAATGAAACTCAGCCATATCAATATTACTGATTTTAAATTGTCGTTTTTAAGCTCAATGCTTTATTATTTGTAATTATTTAATAATTCCAGCAGACGCGCATTGGTCAAACCCCTGATTTCTCGGTAAGCCATTTTTACTGTTGAAAATACTACAAAAGCAATCCTGAAAAAAGGCACTGAATTTTTCAGGCACAACAAAATATTCCTTCGTCTTGCCGCTTTGCACACCAAAATGTTTCTGAAGAAGGCTTTCGGTTCAGTGACTAGGCCTGCCTTAAAAGTTGTAAAATGAAGCACACGGGAACGAAGATTCCTCCTTGCATGTACCTCAGGTAGAAGAAAGTGTCTACCCTGTTGCATGATTTGATGAGTAATATACAGTTATAGCAGCTGACAGAGTTTTACCCCAGGGGAGAATTAAGGCTAAATATTCACTTTGGGCATTTTTATTTCCTGTTGCATAGGAGTCTGCATTGCACCAATGTGAATTTTTGCATTCGTTTCCTAAACTGTTTTAAAAAAAAGGAAAAATGAAACAAAGACGAAGAGGAACAAATAAAACTGAAGAGAAAGTGTGCGCTGATGGTGGCTGATCGCACAAAAAAAGGATGAAACAGCTTCAACCAGCCTATAATAGGTCCAGATACTCAAGCACGTATGTATTTTAAAATATTCTGGGTGATTACTTGGCCCGAGGAGAGGTACCAAGCCAGAAAGCTGGAGTTTTCCCTCCTTACCATGGTAGATTCAAGACTGAGTTCACAATAATGTGTCTCCATATAGGGCATATTGGTATTAAAATAACTGTCTCGCAGATATGTTTTATTGCGCGGTGGATACACGAGATCTTTGTTGCGTACATGCTGGCTCAGTTTTTTCTGAGCTGAGGACACGCATCGTCCTCCAAAGTGCCGTTAGTTTAGATGAGAACTGGGTGGCTATTTGACTTGGATGTCTCAGCTGACGGGAGCACATCACACGGGCAAACGTCGCTGCAGTCGCTGCAGCACGCATGAGTCGCAGGCAGGCTTCGTTCGCCGTCCTGTGCCGTTGGCGCGGAGGCAGAGGGAAACCAGCCCTGGGCAGGATGGCGGAGAGGTGTGGGGCGATCTTCGTTTGCCTGCACAACACGTTGAGGCTGCAGAGCTCCTGCAGGTAGAAGGGATCATAGAATCATAGAATGGTTGAGGTTGGAAAGGACCTTGAAGATCATCGAGTTCCAACCCCCCTGCCATAGGCAGGGCCACCTCCCACCAGACCAGGCTGCCCAAGGCCACCTCCAGCCTGGCCTTGAACACCTCCAGGCATGGGGCCTCAACAACCTCTCTGGGCAACCTGGGACAGTGCCTTACCACCCTCAAAGGGAAAAACTTCTTCCTCATGTTCAATCTAAACCTGCCCTCTTCCAGTCTGAAGCCATTCCCCCTCGTCCTATCACTCCATGCCCCAGTCAAAAGTCCTTCCCCAGCTCTCCTGTAGGCCCCCTTTAGGGACTGGAAGGCCACAAGAAGATCTCCGCGGAGCCTTCTCTTCTCCAGGCTGAACAGCCTCAACTCTTTCAGCCTCTCCTCACAGGAGAGGTGCTCCAGCCCTCGCATCATCCTCGTGGCCCTCCTCTGGACACGCTCCAGCAGGTCCATGTCCTTCTTATGTTGGGGACTCCAGAGCTGGACGCAGTACTCCAGGTGGGGTCTCAGGAGAGTGGAGTAGAGGGGCAGAATCCCCCCCTCGCCCTGCTGGCCACACTTCTTTTGATGCAGCCCAGGCTGCGGTTGGCCTTCTGGGCTGCGATGGCACATCGCTGGATGTGTGCCGGTTACACTCCCTACGCACGCGCTTGTTAGCGGGTAATCTGATGGTGCACGTTCGCTGTGGTGTGTGCAACTGAATGCCTGCGCGCAGGGGGCTGGGTATTAATTACACGCTTGAGAGACGTGTGCCTGTGTGTGTAGCTGCGGTCCCGGGGAAGACCCTGAGTTTGTCGCGCGCTCCCGGTGCTCGCGCAGCTGCGGCGTGCGGCGGAGAGCCGTGACCCGCTCTCCGCACCCTCGACGGCCGTCGCAGACCTCGCCAGGCAGCGGCTGCGTGGGGTGATGCTACGGGGCGTGCGGGTAGGGGGCGGGGGGTGGTTTGCAGCCCACCGGGTGGGTTTTATAGACTCCCGCCCGCGCCTTCCTGAGCGCAGCGCTGAGGCTACCGCCAGCCGCCGAACTCCGGTGGTAACAAACAGCCCCATTAACGCGGTGTCACCGATTTCATTAGGGCGTCAGTCCCAACCAACGTGGCCATAAATCAGGGAGATGGTACGAGGGCTTGCAGGCCCTGGTTTCAAGGGCCACATAGCCAGAGACTCATAACGCTCAAGAGGAAATGATCATGAATATTATTTAAAAAAATCAGAAATGTATATTAGAAAATCTCCGAGCTTATCAGATGGAGTGAGGTTGGGTAATAGCTGTTATTTATACTGCTTGTGCAGAGTGATAAAGTGGTGCTTTATGACCTGTGGTTTATCACTTAGAATAAGAGTCATGTGACTCCATTAAGGTTTCTTCTGTAGAAATGAAAAAGGGTAAATTAATGTGGTTTTTTTATTGTTAAATATTTGCACTCTCCTAAACCCAGTTTTTATTTTCTCTCCTTAAGAAGTAGCGTATAAGCACAAATAAGTTTAAGTTTTGATTGATGGAGAGGTGGGGTGAAAACTCCCTTTATGTCAAAGGCTCTCCGGAGTGAGCCAGCCTCCCACCCACCGATGTCGATCAGCGGGGCTGGCTTCGGAGAGGAGGCAAAGGCAACACAGCCAACACGGCTACACCCGAAAAGCCGCTCCCCTCGGCCGCTCCGACCCATCCTCTGCCTCTGCTGCAGAAACATACTGCAGTCCTGCTGCCGCCTCAGACCTCGCTGCCGCTCTGGGAAGGGAGGGAGGGGGGGATCTGTGGAGACCAGGGGTGGAAGCGACCCTGGGCGGTCTGAGCAATGAGGAGGAAGAACTGTTGGGTGAGACGAGACGCCCCCAGGAGTGCCCGAGCGAAGAGAAATTGGATTCCCCAATGATGTCTCGAAGTGACCACTAGAAACTGTCCTTGCAGACATCCATATGGGCCCTGCCATGGCAATGAGGTCCATGGACAATCTGCCAGGACAGTGCAGTCGCTGGAACCTGAATGGGAGAGCAAAATCACAGCAATGTTCTACAAGAGGCTGTCCCATCGCTGTGGGCACGTGCCCCGCGAGACCTGTGAGCTGCAGCTGCCAGGAAGGCAGTGGGCACACACAGAGCTGGTGGGCAACGGCCAGGTGCCCTTGGGTGGACCAGCAAACTCCGAAGAGTTGCCAGGAGTCACCCAGACTTTCCTTAGGGCTTCTGCTTGAGTTTGAGACGGTCACAGATGGGGTTTCAGGAGAGAAGCAAGACCGCGCTGCTGAGGAAGAAAGCATGATGGCAGGCAGGCGCAGCCAAGGGCTTTGCTGAGGCGCAGTGATGGGTACGCTCCTCCGTCAGCTCTGGTAACTCCTGTGTTCTCAGCTCTGCACCACCCACGTGGTGCTTCGGGGCAACTGAAGGGTCCTTCAGCTTCCTACGGGCCTCCTTTAGCAAGGTGATGAGTGAGGGTCAGCAGAGGAGTGGAAGTAGAGTTAGGTTATGAACAGCACCTTCAGAGCCCCGGCTTTACAAGGAGATGAGAGCACACTGTGCAGCTAATTACGGGACTCTGCAGGGAAAAAGAAGATACCCTAGAGTGGCAGGAGCCCAATGCTTGGGTTCATCCGTATGTGACTCAGTTTTCCTGCTTGTAAAGTGGCGTTTACCACGCTCACCACGCTTCATCAAAACATACCTGGCAGGGATAATTTAAAAAATATCTGTGGAAATAGAAAGGTCTGCAAGTTTGGTAAAATTTTTGATAATTTTTTCTCAAATATTCTATCTCAAAATATGAATCTTTTTCTGTTTTGGAGAACAAAAATATCTTTGACTTCTCAGAACTGGAGAAAAAGAAAGTTTCAGTAAGCTGAGAAAAAAAAACAGGTGGAAATTGTCAGCACGTTTTTGCCATCTTTCTTCCCTTAGATTGTGAAAGAGTGAGTTTGAACACTTGGTGCTTGGTTTAAAATCCAAGTCTTCCAGAGCGCTCGCAGGGAGGGAGCTGCCTGGAAGTGCAAGAGGGATGGTGGACCAAGTATCACGGGCACACAGAGTCATCTCTGCCATACCCAGAAGCAAGCTGAAGTGAGGTTTTGATTTGGTAGCCTTCAGAAAGCCCCTTCACCCCCCCTCTTCCCTGCACACACCTCCACGTTCAGGGACTTATCCCCCCTATGCTGTGTGCTTGGTCTGTCCATCCGCAGTGTTCGGATGCTGGGAGGACCTACAATCCCCAGTGGCAGCGTGGTGCCCACCGCACCGGGCGAGCCCGCAATAAAGAGGTAGTCCTTCCCTGGCCAGAGCCCAGGGACCAGTTCATGCCAGGCGTTGGCTGGTACCGCAGAAACCACTGCCACAAAACAAAAGAAGGGAAGGGGAAAACAGTGACGGCTCGGGAAAAGAAAACAACAGACAAACCCAATGTAAAAAGAGGAAGATTATTTTTTTTTCCCCAACCTCTCGTTGGTTATGTTTCACCTCCAATGGTGAAAGCCTTCTGAAGCCGGCAGTCAAGTCTGCAGCCTTAAGGACGGTTGCTACAACTCTTCCTTGGACTGAGCTACAACTTGGGGTCCTCTTGCATTGAGAGCAGAGCGTCTCAAGAGCGCAGAACAGTTCAGGTTGGAAGAGACCCCGGGAGGTGTCTAGACTAGCCTCTGCCCAAAACGGGGTCAACCCCCAAATCAGACACAGTAAGAAGCCACTCTTCTCTCCGAGAGCAGGAGCAGTCTAAGCAGGCAGAAGGGGCTTCGAGGGCACACACAAAATCAATGGCGTAACAGGCAGGAGGCTGGGATCTCTATCGCGTTCTGGCCAGTAGATGCCACCTCCCCAGAGGACTCTGCATTCAAACTGCACCCTGTGCCAGATGTGCCCCTACAGCTGTTCAGTCCGGTTGGTGTGTTGTGCCCAGTGACGGGGGTAGCTTTCCTCTCCGGGTGAGGATTTGAGCGTAGGTGGTGGTTTTCAAGTGACTTTGTCTTCAGGCAGAATCCAGCCCAATGTCTAGCGCTCTCAGAATATTGCCTGCGTGTTCCTCATAGTCATTTCCCATCATGGCTACGTGCTAATTGTCTCTGGGGGAAGTGAGGAGAAGGCTTATTAATCTGTGCAGTCAGGAAAGGTTGTAAATCACTGTGTGTTTCCAGCGATAAAATTGGCTAAATAAATTAAAACAAGCACTAATGACCCAAACAGAGCTCTGATGTAGTGGGAGTGGGCTGGGGCATATAGCTGTGTTTGGGTATAGGGTACACCTCAATCACATACTTCTTTCTTCTGACAGCATCCTTGGATATCTCCAGCCATAGTCCCTTCACCCCAGCCAGTGTGCCCCAGTGCATCACCAGTATTGCACGCTGTTCTCTCCCCTCTGCTGCGGCGATGGCCTTAGCTTTTTAGCTCAGTTTTTCTATTCCCTTTGCTTTTCAGTCCAGCAGAGCTTGGAGTTAATCCATCCTTGTTCTCCGGCACTCCTCAACAAACCCAGTGAACTTTTCCTTAATGCAGATATGCTAAACAGCATCGAAGCCAACAGAGATGTATATGCATTAACAACAGCACAGCTGTCCTTTCAGATATTAGTCCGTTCAGAAGGATTTCACGCAGCAAATAAAAAGGCAGGTTTGCAAACAGCCTGTCTGGTGATGAACAGCCAGGGTGGAAAAGTCACCCCATAGTCCTGTTTTCCAACAACCTCTTTCATCTGGGAGGCCTGCAAAATCCTTCATGGACTATTCATCAAGTGCCACTGAAATGTCTGATCCAGCTCTCTGGAGAAGACGTTGGTACCAGACAGTTCTATGTTTTCTATGCAGTAAGTGTCCCTACAAGAAACCTTCTGAGAATATCCTCCAACATTTTCTGGGATGATTAAATACTACTCTGTTTTGCCTCACCATCCAGCTTCAGCCTCTTGATATTAAGCAGAAACGACTCATTTTATACCCATCGATATAAGAGCTGCTTCCCAAACCAGCAGCAGTCTGCTGCTCCTTAGGATAGCTAACCTGCTTGTGGATGTCCCTTGCTGCCTTCCTTGGAGACCATGTCTCTCAAAAGAGATCATAAGGAAAGGAATTTCCTTGGTGTGATCTTCACAGAGTGTGCACTGAATCAGTGTGTCCCTCAGTCCCCGTAAGCTCACCGACTTTCTGCTTTTTGCCCAGAAGATGTGGGTCTCTGGGCTTTCCCCTGCCAGCAGAGGCTGAAGGAATGCTTCTGCTGCAGATGGCCACCACTGCTGGGATGGGCGCAAACGTCAACAGCAGAACCGTGCAAAGGTGAGGCGCTGCCATCTGGAGTCAGAGTTGTGAGCAGAGGCTCCTCCTCCCCAGCGCACTCTCCAGGCTCCCGTGTTGCCCGTTCCCAGGATCCGTTCAGGCAAAATCCTTCTCTTGTTTCCTCCCGGGTGGATTTGGTGCTTCTAGACGTCACAGAGAGAGAGGCAAGACACTGGATGCAAGGGTGGCAGCGCCTGCGGTCCCTTGTCTGCCTGGCCAGAACCACAACTTTCTCCAGGAGCTGAGGCCAACAGCATAACTAGGTACCGATTCAAACTGCCTTCCAGGAGCTCACTGAACCAGGGGTGCCTCTATTTGCCCTGCAGAAGGAGAAGAGCACCAGCCGTCCGCCAGCCTCAAGCTGGACTCGGGCAGCACCTTAAAAATAACATAATTTATCTCGTATCAGTTCATAGAATCATAGAATGGTTTAGGTTGGAAAGGCCCTTGAAGATCATCGAGTTCCAACCCCCCTGCCATAGGCAGGGACACCTCCCACCAGACCAGGCTGCCCAAGGCCACCTCCAGCCTGGCCTTGAACACCTCCAGGGATGGGGCCTCAACAACCTCTCTGGGCAAC
>VUYV01000249.1:302974-315575 GCA_008711295.1 Anarhynchus alexandrinus
CCTTCCCCAGCTCTCCTGTAGCCCCTTTAGGGACTGGAAGGCCACAATAAGGTCTCCCCGGAGCCTTCTCTTCTCCAGGCTGAACAGCCCCAACTCTTTCAGCCTCTCCTCATAGGAGAGGTGCTCCAGCCCTCGCATCATCCTCGTGGCTCTCCTATGGACACGCTCCAGTTGCCTGAGACCTGTGGGTCCAAACTCTCTGGTTTGTATTTGTATCATATCAACGTAAGAACTGGTACGAAAAGCGTTTTCAAAGCAGTCGAAACAGTCAGTTAGGGTTTTCTTTCATTTATGCTTTCTGTGGAAAGCATACAAATGGATGCCACCAGCCCAACTGAGCTCAGAAGTCTGAAAAGCTTTTATTCCACGTGGTATCACCACTGCACCGGTCCATGGCAGACCCCAGCTCACTCTCTTGGGCCTTATTAGAGCTCTTTTCTGTGTTTCCATATAGCAAGTCTGCTCGTGATTTGTTCTTGAATACACAAAACTTTTTGTAAACAATTCTCCCCTTTAGAATTTTTTTCCATGTCCTTTACTCAAAATATTTTCTCATTCACTGTATTTAATAATTGTCCCCTTTGGAATTTTTTTCCATGTCCTTTACTCAAAATACTTTCTCATTCACTGTATTTAATTTTCGCCTACTTGTCATTCTTGCCCCTTTTCCTAATTCCAATAATTTTCAAAATTAGAGGTGCTGAAGGATGGTAAAGAGAAACAGATTATCTCCCTCCACCACCACCCCCCCCCCAAAAAAAAAAAATCCATTCAGAAAGCGAGGAAACAAAATCAACACGGAGAGCGTTGAGCTTTCTGTTTTGCTCGGAAAACTGTCGATTCCTTTTTGCACCAAGTGCTGGGCCTGATTCTTCTCCGGCAGAGTGCAGCCAAGAATTACAAAGCGAGGCAAGGGACAGCGGAGTCTGAAAAGTAGCCAGAAAAAAACCCTCGGGCTACGTTCGAGGTGTCCATTTTTAGAAGGAAATGTGCTTAGGCAGAGGAATACCAGCGTATTCAGGGTGAGTGACTCCGGGTGTGTGCGTGTGTGTGTTTTGGATCTCAGCACAAGGAAGGGGTGTCTTGCCACCCCCAGGGGTCGGGAATAGTGCATGCATGGGGAGGACCTATTATATTATTTTTCTTCCACCTTAATGAACTCCTCTCATGTCCACCTCTGATCAGTGGAGTATGACAGAGGGTGATTGAAGGCCAGTCTCCCAGGAAATGAAGTTTGTTCACACAGCCCAAGTATGCTGGCCCTACTGCTGCCTGCCTCTGATTTATAGGACCGAAAATTCCTTCCTCCGGTAACAATAACGCTCTTAAACTCCAGACCCCTCTCCCTCACAGAACCTCCAGACAGGGCAGCCCGAGCCCAGCAGAGACGGGAGGCACCCGGCAAATATATCCATCAACGCAACTCGGGTTTCAAAGGAATACGAGACCCCACAGGGTTAGGCTCACAAAGGCGGGGAGCGGAGGAGTCCGGCCACCACCCCGCAGCACCTCCTCCTGGGAAGGGGCAGCGACAGGAGTGACTGTGCCCCAGAGAGGGGCAGGAGCAACAGCATCTCCTGTGAGCCAGCGGGCACGGAGAGCCCAGGGCGGTGGTTTCAGGGGAAATTTGGGCACTCTGGCCGATGCTTGATTCTGGGGCTGGGAATGGGTCCGCTTTGAGGTCTCCTAACCTCAGAGGTTTCTTCCTGCAATGTCTCCTGTGGGATGGGGCTGCCGGCTAGGAAGCAGTCCAAACACTTTGTCTCTGTTTTGCGGCGTGCTTGGTTTCGAGAGGAGGTTTCCTGTGAGCTCACCGCATTTCGCAGCAGCAGCAGCGGTGGCCGTGACTGCTGGTTCTGCAGCACCGTGGCTCCCGCGTGGCACCGGGCTCACGCTGAGAGAGGCCATGACGGGAAAGGGTCACACCTCGCCACTACATCTCAGGAAACATCCCCTCCAAAGCACGATGGGGCCCTGTGGTGTGGCATGCAACGGTGTCGAAGGGCGCGAGGCATGCCGGCATGGCACTGGAGGTTCTGTCCATGCTGTCTGGTGGGGCTGGTTGGTGGCATATGCCGTGGCCAGGCACCGCCTGGGAGACCGAGCCATTTCCCAGCCGAGGAGCCTGTAGTTAATTAAACAGTGCAGATGATATGGGAGCACGTTTTTGCCAGGCTTTGTTTTATTTAGTAACATAGAGGTGGTCATACAGCGTGGCTGTCTAGGCAGCCTCCGAGCTGGCAAGACCCGTGCACGTGGACGCACACACGCACACTTTTTGGAGTTGGGGCCCCATGTTCGAGCTTAATTTTACTGTCAGAGTTTTGGGTCAAGGGGAGAAAAAGAGCTCGAGCCCTTTTGCAATAGGACAGTCGTGGTTGCCAACTCGCAAGGCAAGTCCTGGCAAGAAACAAGTTCATTCTGTAACTTCTTTTTTTTATCATTTACTTATTAACAGCTCTCTCTGGCTCTCACCTGAAGCTGCTGACCTGTTCCTCCCAGACAGGGCAATTAGCAGGGAGACAATGATCTGCAGAGGGCAAGGAGCAGCCTGTGCCGGGTGGGGGTGGAGGTGGGGAAGAGCTGCGGGAGGCTGAGGGTCACAGAGGAAAGAGCTATTTATGGCCCCAAGAGGGAGGATTCACTAAAAGGCCATCTAGCTTGACTTGACTTCCTCTTGACCTATCCCCTCTGGGAGACACTGGTGTACCTCCCCGCCACCACGGGCTTCCAGTGTCCACAGCGGCTGGGTACAGGGATAGACTTGGTGAAGGTGGCAGTGGGCAGAGGAGAACATGGTTGGCCATGTGTCAGCTCCATTAAACCTGTGAGGTGGTATTTTAAGCGGGAAGGAAGAGATCTTGCCGATGTCTTGTAGTCTTCTCCACCGCTAGCCCCAGTAACTGCTTCTGGACAGAGAGATGGAAAAGCTCTTCGCTCCGCCTGGTGGAAAGGCTCAGTTTCCCCTCCCAGTCTTTGCTGTGGTGATTTCCACAGAAGGTCTGTGGGACACTAACTCTGCGTTCATGCTGGTAGCTAGCACAAGGGGTTCTGATCTCTATCGCACAGTCTCCTGCGCTAACCACGGGGCAAGTAATTGCTTGACAAAGAGAGAGCGCAAGTCTGGCTTACACATGTGTACCTGACCTCCACATCTGGGCCAGCCCCTTCCTGGCCAGCTACAAACACTCTTTTGGAGCACACCTCTTGTAAATTATGGCTCTTTGAATATGTGTGTCCTTCAGACCACCTTCCCTTCTCTGCTGAAACCTGCTGAGACTGGTCACAACCGCGGGGGGCTTCCCAGGCTGACACCTCGGCAAGAAACGAGCTTTGGGGTGTAACTGAGGGACAACATATAAGAAGAGCCCTTCCTCTAAATAACTGCCTGCAGAGAGAAGGGTTAAAGGCATGATATTAAGTTAGATAACCATGTTAAATTGCATCTAAAAAGGAAGTTGGTCATTCCTAATATATTTTTTGATGAAAAACTGACCTTTTTTAGAATGAAAAGCATTTTTATGGAGCTATCCTGTGAGATGCCAAATGTTTTGGCCCTGATCTAGCTAGATATTTAACCACGCACTTCATTTCTTAAGCTGCTCATGTGCTTAAATATTTAGCTGGATCAAGTCCAGAGCTCTCAGCGTTCTGTGCGGTGTCAAAGGACCAGGTCTGTGTTTGCAGCAGCATTGCTGAACTCAGCCTATAATGATTTCAATCATCACACAGAAAGCATTTTCTGTTAATGTACTATCCAACAAAAAAACTGAAACGAATTTCCTTGGGATTTCTCTCTTAGATGTGTGTTTTCTGATGGAGTTTTGCAGACAGGTTTACTAGCCAGAGTATTTGTGAAACAAGGCACTTGTCAGTAAAATT
Source organism: Anarhynchus alexandrinus (assembly GCA_008711295.1). NCBI lineage: Eukaryota > Metazoa > Chordata > Aves > Charadriiformes > Charadriidae > Anarhynchus > Anarhynchus alexandrinus. The sequence continues at coordinate 306,857 of VUYV01000249.1, forward strand.
TAGTGGGAGGTAATGGAAAATTATTTTGTTCTAACAATTCCAGGATTGCCACCCGAGACCTGATGTTAAAAGTGACTGAAGATCCACAGGGAAAGAAATGGAGTGCGCGACCACTCCATCCAGTCAAAGCTGACCAAGATGGTTTGAATCATTCACAGAAATGATGTAGAAAATAATTTCAAACAACAGATGGGGAGGAATTATCAGCTGATGGCAGACAACCGGTGAGCAGAGAAAGAGACCAAGTTCTTGAGCAAAGTAGCGCTCTGCAGATGGCTGGGTTCGATAAGAAAAGACAAAAGATGAACCTGACCATTAACAGAAAGTGAAGCGGACTAGCTGAGTTTCACTGGTTCTGCTGCAGGGAGTGTGAAGAACAAGAAGCAAACAGCGCTAGGTGGGAAAAGGTGAGTCTGATTTCTAATCTTCTGTGTTGTAATTATGGCGTTAAATGTGCAAGTGCAAAGTGAACGGATGAGGTGGCATAACTAGAAAGAATTCGTGGAAGAGAGCTGAGCAGAAACAGGCTCTGTCAAAGCCAAAAAGGAGGCATGCCAACGTTGTTTCTCTTGGCATAGGTCAAAAAGCAGACTGTGTGACAAGAGAGAAATTGGAGAAGACTGAGATAATGCCCAATTAGATCATGCAGTTCACCTCCCTGGGGCCCGCGACAGACTGGTAAGGAATTTTTCTGCTGGGGAAGGAAAACTGAAATTGTCAGAAATTTGAAAAACTTTGTTTCTTTCCTCCCCCCCAAAAAAACTTTACTCAAAACAAAACCCCACTGAAAAATGTTGTTTCCAGGTTAATATGTTGTTATCTTACAAGAAAAAAATTCAGATACCAATTGAAAATGCTCAGTAAGTCAACGCTCCGGTTTCCTGCTACGACAACATTTTGGGAAGACTTAATCACGCCTCTCGTTATCTCTGAAATCCTTCTCAGTCATGAGTTATCCTGAGCCCCATCGCATCTGAGCGTCACAGGTGCATTGTTAGAGATGTTCCCGATAGTGCACGGCCCGAGCAGAGCCTGACTCACCCCTGCCTGGATTAGCCCAAGCTGGGACGAGCCATTTGCCCCACAAAAATGAGTTTTATTCTCGTGGCTCCTTTTCCTCCACGTTGTTACGACTGCCAGGAACTCTTGCAGCTCCGGAGGGAGGCTGACCACCTCTGTAGCTGCTTTCAAGTGAGCCTGCCTCAATTCTGGGAAGACTTTGGGGAATCACTGTCTTTCTCCTGGGCCCACAAGCCATGATGCTTAGGTTACCTCTGAGAGCCTGACTGGCTGGGCTAAATTTGGCAAAAGATTTCTGCATGTAGACAGGAGGAGGGATGGGAGCAGCATCTAAGCGTGTGCTGAATTTAGCCTGCGGTGAGGCTGTACTGTGAGCTGGTATCAGGGCCACCAACAAAACCGATTCCCCAAGCCCCGCGCTACCTATTGTACCACAACATCTGCTCAGGCTCTTCTGGCACCAAAATATCCCCTGTAGTCTTTTTCCTCAGTACAATCTTCTAAAGCTTGAAATAGTGAAGATTCCTAGTGGGTTTCCCTGCCAGGAAGTTTCTCCCTTAATTTTATTCTGCTTCATTTTTATCTCCTTATCTTGAGGGAGAAGTCCCTGCTGTTATCCTACCATCCAAAGAGGGGTAGGGGGGGCCTACAGGAGAGCTGGGGAAGGACTTTTTACTGGGGCATGGAGTGACAGGACGAGGGGGAATGGCTTCAAACTGGAAGAGGGCAGGTTTAGACTGAACAGGAGGAAGAAGTTGTTCACTGTGAGGGTGGTGAGGCACTGTCCCAGGTTGCCCAGAGAGGTTGTTGAGGCCCCATCCCTGGAGGTGTTCAAGGCCAGGCTGGACGTGGCCTTGGGCAGCCTGGTCTGGTGGGAGGTGTCCCTGCCTATGGCAGGGGGGTTGGAACTCGATGATCTTCAAGGTCCTTTCCAACCTAAACCATTCTGTGATTCTATGATCCAACCTAACCCTGGGTTTGTGACTATCTTCCACCTAAACTTCCCAGGTTTGCCTCCATCTTTAGCAACATTTTAAATGCTCCTGGGACTGAAATTCTACTCAGTGATGTGCTGGTGGGGACGTTAATCCATCTTACAAGAGAGCGATGATCAGAATTGCGAGTTGTTTTGGAAAATGCTGACTATGAAGTATTTTCTCAGCTCTACCACATTTCCTTATTGCCCTGTGAGCTGAAGACCCCTGCTGCAGGGGGGGACTGGCTTGTATGTACGCAGATCTTCCCCCAGAAGAGGAGCGATCCTGCTCTTCGTTACACTCTGCCAGTGGGCTAGTGAGCACCGGCACCAGTAGCGGTAGCTACAGTGGGACTGGTGGATTCGAATCTGAGCGGGTCAGACTTTAGATGGCACGTGCACCTGGAGGAAAACCGCCGGGGTTTGCGGCTGCGTCTTCGGGACAGGAGGAAGCAGAAGAGAGAGGAGCAAAATCACCCCAAGGGAGGCAGCGTTGCACGGTTGTTCGGAGGTGGTTGCAGCTGACTGATCTCTGGCTCATCCCTCCAGCTAAGCCTTGAGGAGAGCTCCCCGGCTGTGGGAACGGCCACCCTCTGGGCTGGAGACCTCGGTCCCTCCCGCGTGTGTGGGACCAGAGGGGTGGATGGCAGAGGGGGCTGCTCCGACATTTCCTCTCCCAGTGAGGAGGGACCTTGTCCTTCCGAGGCTGCCGAAGGCCAGCTCAGCCCTGCGTGACCAACTACAACTGCCGCTTCTGTGTCCTTTCCCCCCCGGGTGCTGCGTTCATTAGCCGTGAGGCCTTAGTTTTATGGGAACCCTCCCACCCAGCTTCCTCCTGGCTTAATGACAGGCCCATTAAAGAGAAGCCAATAAAGCTGCAGTGGAAGAACAGCGCGAGGGCCGGCTGCCTGCCCGTCTTCTTCATGTGCGAGCCAGGTCTGGGGGGGGACGGAGGAGACAGAGACACCCCCGAGTTACGCAGAGGTGACCCCCGAGAGCGGGGAGAGCCCACAGCGCGCGGGCCAGCTTTCGTGCTCCACTTTGGGGCTCTCTTGCATAAACTTTTCCCGGTGTGGGGTTGGGTTTTTTTGTTTTTTTTTTTCTTCCCCCCCGTTGCTGAGGAGGGAGGAACAAGGCCTTTTAATGAGGGGAGGATTAACAGGCCATAAGACTCAGCCCTGAAAGAGCCGTCGGTCTGTGGGGCCGCTCAGCAGGACGCAGGGTAATTGGATTGGATCCCAAAGAGCACCTTGAATCGGTTCTGAGGCGGCCGCGGCGGGTTGCTCCAGAGGGGGCCGGGGGCCAGGGAGGAGGGGAGCGTGTGGCTCTTTAGAGAAGCCAGAGCCAAGATGGGGGATCAGCCGGCTCATTAAGGGATTAGAGTGTTTGTTCTTCTCAAGACTTTTGTTGCTAAAACACTTTGCGCAGCATTTTCTGGAGCCTGGGGAGCTTAAAGAGCTTGTCAGAGTGCTGCTCTCGTCCCCGCGCAGGAGCAGAGAGGCTCTTTCCTCCGGCCTTCCCGCCGATGCCAACGGTAGCTATTGCGAGCGACAGCTCTGCTCTCCCAGCTCGTCCCGTCTCTGGTCACCGCGCTTCTGTCTCCTGTGGGTTTTGAGGTAAAGGGGGATCATCCTTCATCCACAATTCATCCAAAGAGGATGAAGCAAAAGCAGCACATCACGGAGCAGTCCTTTGACAGTGAGGGACGCTCTAACTTGGGCTTTTCCCCTAGTATTTGTTGCATGGACAATGAAGGACTTTGCATGTTCTGCAACCTTTTACCTCCCCATGGGCTCCGTGCTTGGTCTCCAGCACTCGTGGTAGCAAGTCTGGGGCACAAACTACTCTGTGTATCCAGCCGTCGTACAAATGTTGTGGCTAGAAATTATTGCATAGACTAATTTGCCTACCAGCATCACCTGAAACGTGCTGGCTGTTTGAGATGCAATGCCAGAAGAGGCTGGAGAGGGAAGGAATGGTGCAACGAGACCCTGCCTGAGAGCACAGCTGGCCAAGAAGCCTAGTTCTCCTCTGGACCATGGGGAGAAGGTAAAAGCTCTAAAGTCCAAATCAAGATGTGCTCAAATCAGAGTGTGGTATATTAGGAGAAGATGTCAACGGCATACGTGGATAAAGCTCTGTTGTCATCAGTTCATCCATCCTCATGGCCCAAACAGGCTTCTCACCCAACCATCATTTATCTAGGCAGCCCTGAGGCACGTGGCTCCAGGCATGGACAAACCCTGCCCTGGCTGGCCAAGGCTGGAAACCTGGAGGCACTGGCAGAACAAAGCCTGGGGAGATGGTAAAGAGGCTATGCAGTACCAGGGATTATCCCAATTTAGGGGCTGTCTTTCCTCCCATCACTGTGGGATTGGTGAGTGAGCACCAACGATTTCTCACATGGGTAGCAACACTTGTGGCGCACGGACGATGCTGTGGGAGAGGGAGGGAGCTCTCCTGTGGCTTCCTCACAGGGACACTTGGAGGCTGAGCCCACCGGGGAGTTTGGAGGTTCAACCCTGTGTCCCGCTGGCAGGGCTCTGGCTGCTGAGCCCACAGTTCGCACCCGGAGCCTCAGCCCACAGCTGGGGGGTTGCGTGCCCACTCACCACCTTTCCATGCAGACCGGGATGCGGCCCCCTTCCTCGCAGGGCGGCAGGCACAGGGTGTCAGCTTTGGGGTGAATTTGGCCTCCACCTTTAGAAAAGTCTAGGGGCTGGGCAAGGGGCGTTGAATTGGTTGTGTGGAGCGGCAAATGGAAGGGAGTTCAGCAGGACATCTCCAGCTCCCAGTGTAAGCTACGCTCCCACCTCCTGTCTCTGCTGAGCAGGAGTTTCAGCTGGGAACTGTGTAGCGGGGGGNTCCCCTGAAATTAATTGTTTGAAGGGAGTGCCCCACTCGGCTGTGAATTCTGAAATGATTATTGGATTTGCAGGCAGACGGGGAACAGAACGGGTCGGGTGCACGATTAATATCTTATTGATAGCGGATTAAGAGAGCGAGATCAAATCTTTAACTGAGTGGAGATGCAGTTTATCAATTTGTCACAAAAAATGTAGCAATCAGAAGTGGAGAACATCAGGGGCGGCTTGTGGATCGATCCGTGTCAGTGCCTCACAGCGCGGCTCAGCAAGGAGGCCGGCTTCCCCCCGGGTGTCCAGAGAGCTGGAGGGGACCATCTTGGTGCTGGCCATGCCGAGAAGGGTGGCCCAGGGACAGCCGGACCTCTGGGTGCAGGGGCACCACCCGGAGAGCTGCCGGCAGGTGATGCCATGCTGCCATGGATGCTGCATGGCAGTGCTCTGGTGTGGGACGCGAGCAAAGCAGTGGTGCCTGGGGAGCACTGGCTTCCCCAGATGGTGGCGGTGGAAGATGTGAAGGCTCAGCCCTTAGCATGGCTTAGATGGGCTTGCAACCAGCCAGAGCTTTCCAGGGCAGGGCAGGGAACCTCAGGTGCAACTGAATGGTATTTGGTGAGGAAAAAGCTCGTGTGCTATCGGGCCATATGATGCAAAGCTCTGGGTACTGCTTAGATTACTGCCCGTGGGCTTCCCACTCTTCTTGGAGATCTAATGTGTTGTTAAAATTTGGATGTCAGTGCTTCTGAATTCTGTTCACAACTCTGCTGTCATGGTCCTGCTGGTGAGTGCTTTCCTCCAAGCAGCCCGGCATCGATGTGTGTTCCGTGTTTTGGGAGACCAGTTTGTTGACCAGCTCCTCAGCCTTGATCTGTCCTTATTCATGGCTCATGCACGGAAGGCATTTGCAGCTATTGAAAGCACCTTGATAGCTGGGCAAAAAGGCAGGAACTCCACCAAAAATATCCAGCTTTCTGCATCTGGAGGTAATTCTGTGACATGCAACCCCTTTTGCCAGCTCTAAAGTGCGTATTGGCTACTTGGGGTCTTCTCAAAAAAGCCCGATCTCTTAGTTGAAAATCTCAGGTGTCTCAACTAGAAAATAAAAATCACTTCTAGCCCATGTGGCCATGAGCTTTCCAAAGTAACCCCTAAAGGCTAAAACCAGAGGGCAAAGGAAGAAGAGTCCAGAGTCAGGTGGCTGACAGTATTCGTTTTTACGAAATCAAACTTTTGATTTGCAGCCCTCCTTTATAGATTTTTGTTGTGAACGTTTGGTTTTAGCAAACAGGGAAAATAAACCCAAGGCAAATGTTTAATGGGCACCTCTTTCAGAGCAGGCACTGTAAGCAGCTGCGATGTCTCTGCAGCGGAGCCTGGCACCAGATTCCTGTCACCAGTTGGACTCCAGCATTTTTTATTTTTTATTGCTAACGTAAAACTTCCTGCTATTCCAACAGATGGGGGACGGCCTGTAGAAGCCAGCAGCCTCCTTGGTGGGCTGCGGAGTCAACAGGAGTCTCTGATAGCAATTTCCCTTCTCTTAAGGCCTTGCAGAGCTGTTTCGGTCCCTTGGGCCTCTGCAAAAGATGTTGTGCACCTGGGTGAGGCGCGTGATGGCGGAGAGGCTGTTCATACTGAAGGCAGTCTCTCACGCCGGCACTGCTAGCTTCGAAGGCAATTACATTCTTGCTAGGGTTGTTGGGTTTCCACGTGAGGCCTCCTGGCTGTTTGCAGTCGTTCTCAGGGTCCTGGAGTGTGATGGGGGCCTCTGGGGCTCAGGGGTGTACAGGTGAGAAAGGGGCCGCAGCTGGAAGCCCTTGGAAGCTGGATAGAGAAGACAGGGGCAGGGGTGGGGGGGGAGGAAAATCGAAGATGAGTTGGTTAATCCATGGCCTTGCTTTGCTGCCTGCTGCTTACTCCTCTATACCATGCTGCTTCTTCCCCACCAGCATGTCAGAGCCCGTGAGGGGCTTTGACTCCTACCAGGTTTTTGGAGTGCTCTGAGAGCCGGTGAGGGGCACCGTGCTGCCATGAGGGCTGCAAGTACCCTGACGGAGGGTCTGGGAGCTGATCAGTCCTTGAGCTTGGTAACATGGGCAGCTGAATCAGGTGATGTGGCTTGTTCTGCATTGACACAGGGACAAAAAGGTGTGCGTCAGCCCAGTTTAACTGGTATGCGTCAGCTGAGTGAGACAGTGCATGCTCACTGCATGGATGTGAGACCCCAAAGAGGAGGGAAAGAGAAGGTATGATATGGGGGTGCAGGTGTGCACTGAGATGCCTGCTGCCTGGGCTGATTCATGATGGAGACCACGAGGTGGAGANTGTCAGCTGAGTGAGACCAGTGCATGCTCACTGCATGGATGTGAGGTCTTGGGGTCTGCTACAGCGCAGACCCCAAAGAGGAGGGAAAGAGAAGGTATGATATGGGGGTGCAGGTGTGCACTGAGATGCCTGCTGCCTGGGCTGATTCATGATGGAGACCACGAGGTGGAGAAAGCTGTTGACCATCACCTTTGTGTTTACAGGGTGAGCCAAGGGGGACGAGGTTGGGCAGGAATTCATGACCCAACCACCTGCCCTAGTCTTCATGTGTGACCTTCCTCTCCCCCTGGCTCTTTCAATGATCCCACTACTGTCCCTGAGGTGTCCTTCCCTGAGGTCTCATATAGCTCCTTGTAAGCAAGCGAAGGCTGCTGCGTCCCTGAGCTGCCTCCTCTAAATGGAGAAGACCACGTGGCCCTGGTGCAGCCACTGATTTAACCTGGGGATTCCTGAAGCATGTGGTCTTCTTCTCCCTTCCTTTTATGGAACCCACTTTGGGACATGTAATAGGGTGGCCTCTGCTAAGGCTTGAGTCAGTTCAAGTCCAGAGGAAAGAGGCCAGAGCTAGGATGGAGTCCTGTAGCCATGAGTGTCCCCCTGCTGAGTGTCCCCGACTGGGAGCGCGTGGGGCATCGCGGCCGTGGATGCCTCACAGTGAAGCCTCGGGAAGTCCCCAGAAGGCAAAGCATGTGTGGCAGGGGAGAAAAATGTGAATTTGGAGCAAGTAAGGGTCTGAAGAAAAGGCGACCATGCTGAAGATGTGCTGAACGCGTGGGGAGGGACGGCGGAGAGGCAGGAGATGGGGAGGGGCCCCTTGAGATGACACTTCGCTGCTCTTTCTGTGCGCTATTGTGTAAACATGTTGAAAGCCATAGAGAGCCTTTGTTTTGGAGAGAGCCCCGAATTAATTGTGATGTACAGGCTGCCCTTCAACAAGCTCTGGGCCTCTCGTTCGTTTCTCCCCCCCCCCCCCCAAAGCCTTTCATAGCATCGACCCCCAGAAAGCGCAAGACCGGGCAGCCCCCCTCCACCCCGCTCCTGCTGCAGCCCCGGGGCCGGCAGGGGAAGGCAGACCCCTTCCTCACCCCCCCCGGCTCCCCGGGGTGCCCTCCCAGAGAGGGGTGCCCTCCCAGAGAGGGGTGCTGCAGGCCTGGCACCCCCACACCCCCCCAGCCCAGGCTTCCCTCCACCGCGTCCCACCCGGGGCCGTGGGCAGGACGCTCCCTCGAGGGCCAGGCCACTCGTGGCTGTCGTATGACCGGTGTGGCCTTTCCCAGCACCGGGCTTGGGGAGGGAAGGGGGGCTAATTAGCGCATTCAGGGGCACTGCTGGAGTGGAAAGGCGCTTGTCTGGCGGCGGGGAGCTGGGAGGTGGCCTGGGGGGCTGGCGCTCCCCGCTCTCTCCTTCCTCCTCCTCCTCCTCCTCCTCCTCCTCCTCCTCCTCCTCCTTCTCCTTCTCCCCCGCCACCGGCCAGGTCTCCCCAGCGCAGGGAGGCAGCTGTAGGGGCGGCGAAGCCGGGAAGGGCGGCCGCGGC
>VUYV01000249.1:315686-331951 GCA_008711295.1 Anarhynchus alexandrinus
GCGCCGCCGGGGTCCTCCTCTCCTTTTTCACCGCCTACCCGGTTCTGCTCCACAGACCCTCCCTTTGTCAGCCCTCTTGAATGGGAGCCCTGCCCGCCCGCGGCCCCGCTTTTAATTAGGGCTTCCGCTGCCGCCCGGCCTCCCCCCACCTCCGCCCTTCTCCCCCCGCCGCTTTTAAATCCTTTGGCACAATTTAGCGCTCGCTCTGGTTTTGCCCTGGCTGCCATTCTCCCGCAAGGCGAAGGGAAGCCGTCCGGAGCCCGGCCCGGAGGGGCAGGCACGGGGCCGTCCCGCCGCTGCCAGCCCGGGACAAAGCCGAGGCGAGCCGGGTGCCTGACAGGCCGCAGGGCTGCGGGCCTGGGGAGGGGGGGGGGGTCGGCCATCTCTGCTCCGGGGAGGCCGCTCACAGCTTTAAGACCCCCCCCAAGGCCACCTCTTCCACCCCACGGGCGCTGTGGGGTGGTTAGAGCTGGGTTAAGCCTGTGAAAGGCGGCCCAGGAGTGATCTTTCTTCTCCCTTTTTGTAAAAATGCGGCTCCCGCCTCTCGTGGCGGCGTTTGGTGGCTCTTGCGGTGCAGCAGCTCGCGGAGTTAGGAGTTCTGGGGAAGGCCTCGCTGGAAAAACACGGTTTCACATTTGGGAGGCAAACGAAAGGAAGCCCATGTTTTGTTACGGTTTCTGTCTTGGCTTTGGACTTCACGGGGACAGCCGACGGGTGGGTAATTCGGGAGTTGATGGGCAGCCAGGAGTTTCACGGTCACATCCTCCGGACTTCTCCGGGCCCCAGGTGTGTCTGTAACCAAGGGAAAGTTTCGCGTCTTTTTCTACCCAAAACATTTTGGTGTCCCACACAGACACATCTTCAAGAGACTTGAGTGACAGTGTATAACTAGTCTCTTATGGAGAAGTGAGATGTGTTATATATATGTAGATAAACACGGGGAAGGAAAGCAGCTCCAGCCAGGATTTACAGATCCTTCCCTGACTAAATCTCATGTTGTTGGCTCTTCCTTGGGACGCTTGATCCAGAAGCCTCCCCTTGACGTTAGCTTGCCGCTTTTGATATCCAGGCTCTTGTTTCCTTCTGAGATGACGTTTCATTCAGGTGAAGTGCAGTTGTCCCCCCTAGAAACAACAGCTCATGCCTCAGCGACAGGCAGCTCTGTTGCTCCTTGTCACTGTGCTGTCTCCATGTGATGAGCCACCAAGAGTCAGGGCTCTGAGGTGTGATGCCCTGCATGGACCCTTCGGTCGGCATCCCCTGCCACGGGTGGGCAGAGAGGAGATCGAACGGGATGGGGTCCTTACACCAACTGCTGCCCCATCTTCTGCTGGATGGGTTTGTGGGTGACCATGAAGGGTCTGCAGGGAAGAAACCTCTCCAGAGTGGGAGAGGATGAGGGGATGGCAGAAGTTCCTCTTTGTGTTGTCATTCCCCCTCTCCTTTATCAACAATGTCGGCAGGTGGGAGTCTCAGCTCAACCGCGTGCAATGGGGCTGGAGGTGCAGTCACTGGAGCCCCCCAGCCTTCTCCCCCCAGCATGAGGCATCCCAGGACCACCACGGTGCCAGCAGCGCTTGGTCAGGAAAGCGTGGCTGCTTCCCAGGCTGCTAATACCTGCGCGGTCCCAGCCCTGCTGCGGCCAGCCCGACGCCAGCTGGGTTTGCGCCACGGCGCTGAGACCCGGCAAGGGCGAGCCGAGCAGATGCTGAGGTGCGGGCCAGGGTGGGTGGTGTAGTTTGGATGTTTCTACCTCATCTGATACAATCAGCATGGCTGTGCACATGAGAGGAAAGTTGTTCAATAGGAATGACCCATGATGCTGGGTTAATTCTGTTTACAAAAGAATAAATATTATAGCGGTGTCTTATAAAAGAGAATCAATAGCTTCCCTTTGCTGGGTGATCCCTTCATGTCTTCGAAAATCGATTCCCCCCCATTCCCCTCCTCCTCGCTGCACAGCTATCTGTTTTTCGGGGTGACGGGGGGGTCAGGCGATTATTGAAGTATATGTGAATTTACAATATTAACGACTCACGACGGTGTGTCCGCAGGTTCACGGTGAATTAATTATCTGTTTAAGAAGCCATGAAGAAATCAATCAATGAAAATTTCTCACTCTTTTGAGAGTGAGGGAGCTTGTCCATTTTTTTTTTTAACGTGCACCACATTTAAAGGAGCAGTACAGCTTTTTTTTTCAGCAGAGGTGGGGTGGGAGGGAAAGCTGGTTTGGCGCGGAGGGAGACCTGTTTGGTTCAGAGCAGCACTGGCAGGACCAGCAGCTCCGTTTGCTGGTCTCCTCACAGAGCCGAAGGCACTAAGGATACATCCCAAGGTGGTTTTGTCCTGGAGTTAAGCCAACGGTGGCCTTCTCCAGAGGGAAAGGGAATGGCCCGGTGTTGGGTAGCATGTGCTAGCAGACACAGTTCTGGTGGGGCTGCACTAGGCTGTGGGCAATGAGGTCTGTCACAGACATGGTCTCCTCCTAGTTTGCCGGCCCTGCTGCCCCTCTGCCAGAGACCCATCTGCCATCGCTGAGCTGGCAGAGGGCAACATGTGGCTGTGCCTCAGCTGCTCCAGCCTGGGAGGAGCGGGATGTGCTCCCATGATGGAGACAGGGAGTAGCAAACAAAGAAAAGCAGGTGAAAGCTGTAATATCTCAAATCACCTCAAGATGTGCTGGAAGAAGTCTGGCGGAGTGCTTCATGACTTAGCCTTCAGCATTGACTGCCGTGTCTGAATTTGGGACAGACACTGCTGAGGGTGCCACCATGAGGTGTAGGCTCAGCACACCTGAACACAGCCACTCTGGGCCTCCTCTGCATATGCAAGGTCAGGCAGCTCTGGACAGCAAATGGCTCAAGACTGCCCGTCTCTCCACCTGGTGCTAAAGCTGCAGCCAGGGGAGGGACCCTTGTGTTCATACAGACCTGATCGATAGTTGTGCCACAACTCCGGGGGTCTTGGAGCCATCCAAGGCATTCAGGAGGACAATGGTGTATGCTGGGTGATGGCAACATGTACTGTTAGAAGCATCTGGCTGAAATCCTTACATCAACTTGACGTTTCTCTGTTTGGATGAGGTTTGATGACATTTGAATACTGGATCCAAGCATTTTCCCTACATTTCAGGCTTTGGCAGGCAAAAACATACAGACTTTGATGCCGGTCAAAAAACTGGCAGAGGAAGATGGATCCCAGAACTGCTAAGAGGGTGAAGGAGTTTGTAATTCCTTATGCCTGTCCTGAGCCTCTTAAAAACTGCCCCATCTCACCTCTCTTCTGCCTGCGGAGGAGGTACTGTATTGGCATTTGGGCAATGACTGATCTCCCAGTTAAAAGGGGAACAACTGGGGCAGGGGGAGAGGAGGGGAAGCTGAAAGGAGGAGGGGGATGAGGGATGCAGAACCTTTGGCAGGAGAAGTATGTTGGACGCTGCCCCTTTCCCTCATCCCTAACCGCCAAACAGGCAGCAGGACAGGGATGCTGCAGAGAGAAAGCCACAGTATTTGGGTAGTGGGGGATAAGGTAAAATGTGGGGGTGGGGGGGTGGCAGGCAGCTGGAGACCCTGACAAACAGGTTAGAGGAGGGGTGGGAGCAGGGACAACCTCTGAGGCTGCTTCTGCCCTCGCAAGCCCAGGCAGACATGGCCCCTTCCCAACACCATAATCCTACTGGCCTGTGCCGAGAGGAGTCCCCGCCAGGCACACCCATCGCTGTAACCAGAACGGAGAGAAGAGCCCATATTGACACAGGAGCATCTGTGTCAGTAATTGTCACACAGCCTGGCAAATTGCTTCAATGTGCCATCCCCTCCAGCCGCACAGCTCGGCAGCGGCGGCAGGCCTGGGGGGGCTGTGCTGCTGCCAGAGAGATGGGAAGAGTGGAAAGGGTCAGGACCCCACAGGGACCTGTTGGGTCCTAGTCCAGGTCCCCGTGTCTTGACAAAGTCTCGCCTGATGGCCGCTTGGCAGCAGCTCTGGCTGCAGTACTCTGTTTTGCTCAGCTCCATCATCCTCGGTGCAATATTCCTGATTCAGACCGCAATGAGAGAGAAGGGGGAAATTCCCGTCATCCTTTAGGCTGCCGTTTACACCATCCAAAGGAGGTTTGAGAGAGGGTGATGCTGTCCCTCCCTCCCAACTCTTACTTGGCCGCTGGGAACCGGGGATCCTCACCAGTTTACTCCAGATGAGCACACAGCTTTTCTTTCATCCATACCCGTAGCCGCTTTCTGAGCCTAGACAAAGCTAGAACGGAAATAAAAGACGAGGCTTCCAAAAAGGATAAGGTACACAGTTTGAGGCTATGTGAAGCCCAGCTTTTGAGATGTCACAGGTTGGAGCCATCCAGTGCCCTTTGAAGTCACCAGGTTGACCAGAGGTGACTGTTTTCACTGCAGTTAGTGTTGTGATAGGGAAAGCGGGTACAGCCGTCCATCGTGGAGCTTGCGGAGGGGTAAGAAGTAGAGGGCTAATGCCTTGCTCTCCCCTTTGGGTCAGCACTGGTCCAGTGCTTTGGTTTGCTGCAAGTGGGTCTCTAGCCCTGGCACAATCAGCATGGTGGTTTCATGTGTCTGGGTTTCTCTGCTGCTCACAGAGAGCAGTAAATATTATGTCCCAGATGCCAAAGGGATGCAAGTGAAGGAATCCATGGATTCCAACTCAGTTGGCTGCTGAGACCAATATACTTCGTTTCTCTCCACGTCTCCCAAGGAACCGTATAATAGCCTGTTAATGGGGCGGTTGTGTCCCACGTTAGAGGTAGCTGCATTAGAGAGGCAGATGAATCAACTTCTTAAATACAGGAAATTCCAGGTGTTTGCCAGCATCTACACAAGCAAACCAACTGCCTAAGCTGTCCCTGTTACACTTCTGGAGGATGACTGGTTCTGACAGAACTGTGCTATGAAAACCGAATGGATATCACGTGCACAAGGGGTGGCATCCCCGTGAGTGGTAGGCAATGTTTCAGATGAACCACACTTTGCCCTGGGTCCACTAGGAAGGAAAGCTCCAGCTGCCCTTTAGCCACATTCCTAGAGGGTCAGAAATGCCACAGGAGCAGTCAATGGAAAAGCCAAGCGCCATGGCTAAAGCATCGATTTAGAAGACCTGAGTCAGAGGAGCAACATCATGGTTTGAAATAGACCTTCTGTGTTTGATATTACTGGACAATAATATTATGCAAAAGGGATGAAGAAGCTAAGAGGATTAGATGCTAATACACTGCTAGGAAATATAAGCAGCTGCTCTCATGGAATATATTTATGGCCCTCACATTGCAACTACTTGGCAGTGTGAAGACCTACCGGGAGAGCTGGGGAGTTCATAAAGTTGTCCGGTGTGTAAGTATCCAAGCAGATACACGTTTTGAGACCTAGCAATGGGCTTGTGTTACAAGGAAGAGGTGCTTCTACAAATGCTTCAGGACCAAAGACTTTCCAAATGGAGTGTCTTTGTTCTTGAGATCTGATTTCTGCCACTTCCTTTCCTGCTAGAGCAAACACAAACTTCCGCATGACCGACCCACAGAGTCCTGGTAATAGCTGGAAGGCTCCAATCAAAATAACATCCATTCAGATACAAGCCCGTATGGGGGCATGCCTGCCCTGCAAAATAGCCCAACCAGAGGTCTGCAAGCTCCAATGTCTAGGCGCATTCCTCCAGGGCTACGCATGAACAAATAAGCCGTGCCTCTTGCATCCAGCCAACTCCGACCGCTCCTGCGTGCTGCCATGCTTCAGAGCTCAGCTCTGACTGTACCTGCCAGCACGGGCACACCCAGTGAGAGACAGTGCCTGTTGTCAACTCTTGATGCTGAGAGGAGAGACTTGGCCAAGGACACAGAGGAAAGGAGTGGAAGAGTGAGGGCTTGAACCTGGATCCCGACCAAGTACACTCTCCACTTGTGATTGAATGTTTGAAGAACAACAACAACAAAAAGGTTATTTTTCCCCAGGGAAAGTTCTGTCACTGCAGACTTGCCATGGCCTTTCTGTCCCACTGGAAGAGGATGTTCTGCCAGGGAGCCAGCCTGACTCAGGCTGGGTGAGGCAGGGAAGGAAAGTTCCCCTCGGCCCCCGAGCTGGTGCTTTGTGGCAGACACAGTCGCAGCTATAGTGGCTGCCCGTCTTTCCTGGGAGACCTTCCAGACCCACACCTAGAGGAGGAGTTCCCAGAACAGGACTTAGAGCTGTTCAGCTGGTGGTAACGGATTGGCCTCTGCTACGCAGCAGGCATTGGAGAGGGGGGTACACACTCCCCAGTGGATTACTTACACTCTGTGTGGTTTGGTCTCCAATTGCTCCTACACCAGCTGTCATTCCTACCACCAAGAATCCATTTCTGTCCTTTCCGTTCATTTTTGATGCTTAAATCCCGAGGGCTGGGTTCCTCTCTGGGCTATGCCAGTCGGAGTGAAAATCATTTGCAAGGAAGATCTACCAGAATTACATCAGAGTGATAAAGATCAGGAGCTTTAAGCCAGCGGAGGTTAATTTACAGCTTATAAGTTAGTTAACGTGGCTTAAGGAAACTCACTGAAGTCCCAAGCTTCATCCTTGATCATTTGCGTATTGAGTCCAGTATGTCCATCACCAAGTGTCACCAGACAGGTGCTGGCTGCACGTCCCCTTCCCCACACGTCACTCTGTGAGTACAACAGGAAATCTTAAAGGTTTTTAAGCACAGACTTTACCTCTGCTCAGCTTCTCAGATGTTTTCTTTCTGCGGGGGTGGCCTGCTCAGTGTGCAAGATGCTGTAAGCCTGCGGTGTCTTTGCAAAGAGAGGTGGCACCGTTGTATTAAACCAAGTGCTATTACTGGTCACTGGGGAAAAATTAAACAGGTTTGGCTTCTTCAGGATGGCCGCAGGAGCAGCCTCAATGGGAGAGTTGGTGTGGCCATGGCCAGGGAAAGGGTTGACCTTTTTCTCTCCCCCGACCCAGCTCAGGCTGCCCATCATCTCGCCCCCCTCGGTCCACCAGCAGTGCTTGGCAGGGAAGGCTTTGCAGCCTCTCGCTGCCCGGGTGTCCAGAGCTGGAGAACCAGGGGGTGACAATCCCACACTGTCACTCCCCGTGGGGCTTTGGGAAACCTGCATGAGCGTGCGAGTGAGGCACACGTGTCCCAGGGAGGGGCGTTGTGTACACACTTCTCCATTCACAGTGGCTTAGTTCAAGTGCCCCCCTCCCTCTCCAAAGCATCCCTGACACTCTAGGTGAATATTTGAAAGACAGGATCGGGGCTTTGGTTCGAGAGCCTCTTTGTACAGTGCTAACTGGTTTCAGGGCTGTAATTATCTCTCCAAGAGAAGCTGTAAATTGGATTAAGGCACTGAGTTGCAGCTGAGTGAGCTCCCTCCATTGCCCCACCTGGTGGGCTGCTGAGCGATAACAAAAAATGCCGAGAAATCGGATTTGGATTCTGCTTCACACTCATGGCTTCCTTCTGGAAAAAATGAAATTTTTCCGGCAGAAAGGGCTGGCATGGGTTTGCTGGCAGTATCAGTCCTGGGCTCGTATCATCTGCTGGCACTCTTCCGGAAACGCGATCCCCTCCGTTATCAGAGAGAAATAAATAAATAAACAGCAGGAGATGTTTTGGCAAGGAAGGAGGAATCGCACCAAGAGGCGTGCGCATACGCGCGCGCACACACACACTCACTCACACACACACACACACTCTCTCACCTCGGCACCGTGTCTTCGCAGCCCGAGCTCTCTGTCGCAAGCAGAGGAGAAAGAGGGAGGTGGCAGCACAGGCACAGGGAGATGGGGTTTTTTTCTTTTTTTTTTTAATTCCTGTCCTCTGGGCTGAAGGAAGAGCCCATTTTTAGCAGCTTTTTTTGAGGGCCTTGTATTACTCTTGAAACAAATCACTGTCCCCCCAAAGCCCCTACAGCATCTCTCCCTGTGCTCTTGAATAAGGTACTGTTCCTTTTCCATGGGTGCTTTCAGCCCAGTATAAGAGGGTCCAAAACTTATATTGAGAGGCAATACAAGTTCCCTGACTGATTTCGGCATATTAACCAGGACAGACTGGCATCAGGCTCGTGGGACTTGATCCTCCCCTTCTGACATGGGAGAGCCTTCACATCTGGGCTCCTTTTTGTACACCGAGGTGTGTATTTCCCTTTGGAGATGCAGGAGTGCTGCACTGCAGGTATCTTTGGGGCAGGGGTCCGTAGGAAACCCAGCAGGGATGGGCAGTACCAATCAAGGCCCCTGAGAGGAACCATCAGGTCACCCTCTGAACTTGCGGGACCCGCGCAGAATAGCACCGCTGATGGCTTCATTTCCAGACAAAGTTTATGATGAAGCATTTCTGTCCACGGAAGAACCAGATTATCCTGGGTTCGGAGGTAGTCTAGAACACTGCCTTCTCTTCACAAGTAGAGATCCCAGGACCAGCTTTTCAGGTGAGGCCAATCAGTAATTTATCCGTACTCTGATTTATTCTGGCTCTTTGAGCTATCAAATGGGACGTGTGTCTGCCTGCAGTCTTTAGTTCTCTGCCATCTGCAGGGTGTTCTCCTGCTGCTGGGCAGCTCCGGCCAACAGGGCAGCAGCTTCCCACCCCTCCTGGCCACAGGGGACACCAGGAAAGGCATCCCTTGGTGTCTGCGGCGCCTGGTGACGCCTGTCGCCCATTGCATCTCAAGAGCAAGACGGCCGCCTCTGCCCATCGGTGTCCCCTGCCAGCTGGCAAGGAAGCGCCACTGGCAGGGACTGCGAGGGCTGTCCCGGGGCTGTGTGGCTGCCGAGGGAGGAGGGGTTCCTCTGAAGGGAGACACGCTCCGAAAAACCTAAAGGGGAGTGACAAGCCTGGGGAAGCGAGCCCCCAGTCAGCTGGCACCTCGCACGCACTGCGAGGCCAGTAATGCCCCGTACGGCTCCGCTCTGTCGGCCAAACTGTTCGGATGCTGTGGAGATGTTCTACAAACTGTCTCCTAACGTGGCTTCTTTCCCCTTGTGTCCCCAGACATCCAGGTCTCGGTTAAGTCCCTGTCATTCCTCTTGTCCTGCTGTCTGCGGGCAGCTGCTGCACCGTGTCCACGTGGCCTGACGCAGCCCTGGGAGGGCAGCCCTGGCCCCGCGGCTGAAGGACGTTCTGCCAAACAAAGCCACACGGGACCTGCACAGAAGAGGCCTTCTGCAGCCTCGCTGCTCCTCACAGTTGGTTCTTGCCTTACGCTCCTTTCCTCTGGTCCTGATCTCACGCTACAATGCGGCACCACAGCACGGTGCCTAGAGCAGCCTGTCAGCCTCTCTCCTCTCTCCTGCTCTCCTCAAACCACCTAGAAACCCATTTTCTCCTCTGCTGAGTTCTTAGAAAGCAAAAGAATCATAGAATCATAGAATCGTAGAATGGTTTAGGTTGGAAAGGCCCTTGAAGATCATCGAGTTCCAACCCCCCTGCCATAGGCAGGGACACCTCCCACCACACCAGGCTGCCCAAGGCCACCTCCAGCCTGGCCTTGAACACCTCCAGGGATGGGGCCTCAACAACCTCTCTGGGCAACCTGGGACAGTGCCTCACCACCCTCAAAGGGAAAAACTTCTTCCTCATGTTCAATCTAAACCTGCCCTCTTCCAGTTTGAAGCCATTCCCCCTCATCCTATCACTCCATGCCCCAGTAAAAAGTCCTTCCCCAGCTCTCCTGTAGGCCCCCTTTAGGGACCAGAAGGCCGCAAAAAGAAGCGTCCAAGACCTCAGCACTCGCACCTGAGTTCAGCTTGGATGTACGCCCTGAGAATAAAAAGGCCACATCCCTCATCGGGACCCATATTCCCCCAGAATATCTATAGCTTTTCAAAATGTCCCGGGGTTTCCCATGTATCCTACAAATCCCCCCCAAAACACGGTGGGGTAGTGGGCAGTTTCCTACTGGAAATTCTGCCTTTCCCTTGGTTGCCATCTCACGCTGATCTTTATGTTTCTGTCAGCTTAACTTATTATTTGGTATTCAATTTGGCAATAAAATTTTTATATACCAGGTACTGTGTATTACAGATACACAGATAGATACGTGTTTATGTGTGTGTGTTCCTGTAAATTATAGTAAGAATTTTCTTATTTTGTTCATCAGGTTCAGCTCCATTTTTCACACCTATAAAGATTTTGCGAATCCTAACATGGAGAGAACAAATACACTGATTTCTTATCAATGTTAAACCTTGTTCAGTGACAATGTTTTGGTTTCTTTTAGATTTAAATGTTGAAAGATGCTGGTGAGAGAGCTGCATGCCTAATTCCAACCTTCCAAAGAAGGGCTGAACATTCATAAATTATCTTTTTTGTTTCGTTAGTCATGGACTCAACCATTCCTGAACAGAGAAGGATTTAAGCATGTGCTAGGAGCTCAGCACGTGCTTGAGTGCTGGGAACTTAAAGAGGAGCTTTAATGCTGGGTGCCACTGGTAAGCAAGATGCTGAATTCCTCCCCAGAAGTGACTGTACTTCAGTGACGGCTTATTAGGTGGTCCTTTACTGTATTTTGCCACCCTCTGCTAGAGTCCCTGAGCCCGTGCAGTTTGCATGGCTGTGCTGATGATGCCTGTACTGAGAAGCTCAACACGAGCCAGCGATGTGCCATCACAGCCCAGAAGGCCAACCACATCCTGGGCTGCATCAGCAGAAGTGTGGCCAGCAGGGCGAGGGAGGGGATTCTGCCCCTCTACTCCACTCTCCTGAGACCCCACCTGGAGTACTGCGTCCAGCTCTGGAGTCCCCAACAGAAGAAGGACATGGACCTGCTGGAGCGTGTCCAGAGGAGAGCCACGAGGATGATGCGAGGGGTGGAGCACCTCTCCTATGAGGAGAGGCTGGAAGAGTTGGGGCTGTTCAGCCTGGAGAAGAGAAGGCTCCGGGGAGATCTTCTTGCGGCCTTCCAGTCCCTAAAGGGGCTCCAGGAGAGCTGGGGAAGGACTTTTTACTGGGGCATGGAGTGATAGGACGAGGGGGAATGGCTTCAAACTGGAAGAGGGCAGGTTTAGACTGAACATTAGGAAGAAGTTTTTCACTGTGAGGGTGGTGAGGCACTGGCACAGGTTGCCCAGAGAGGTTGTTGAGGCCCCATCCCTGGAGGTGTTCAAGGCCAGGCTGGAGGTGGCCTTGGGCAGCCTGGTGTGGTGGGAGGTGTCCCTGCCTATGGCAGGGGGGTTGGAACTCGATCATCTTCAAGATCCTTTCCAACCTCAACCATTCTATGATTCCATGATTCTTGACGACTCTCCCTAGGAGGCTGTTACATGCCTTCTATATAGTTTTGGAAATTATCTTTATTTTATACCTAGAACATTGTCTTTGCAAACATTTTCCCTCACGGAGTGTGTTTGTGTGACTTTCCTACTTTTTACTGTGTGTTTTATTGTCCTTGCCATTTTAAAAGCAGGAACATGATTTATAGATGAAATTAATGAGCAAATCACCTGATGCTGAACTGATCCTGGATGTCACAGTACTTTAGACCTGACGCGGGTGCAAACAGAACGCAGACATCTGGGCTGCTCCAGATTCCCAGTCCCCCAAACAATATGGCCTTGGGATCAGGCCAGCTAAGGCTCCTGTTCCTGCACATTTTTGCTCTCTGCAGGATAGAGGAGTGCATGGTTCTGATAACATCTTATTTTCTGCTCATCAGGCTGCAGTTGGGTTTGTGACCACAGTTAAAAGCAGCAGGCCAAATCCCTCTGCGGTTTAACAGCCCTGAAGTCAATGGAGTCGCTCCAGTGATGAATTGGGCCTGAAAGCTTCTGGTCTGGTTTTAGTCAGGCGCCCCACGAGCCCGGATCTAAAGCGTGTCTTGGGTGGATTTATATTTGTGTTTGAGAATGAGGAGACAGTCAAAGGGTTAGATGCCTTTCACATCCAATTTAAGTCGTTAAAGGCTGCAGAATCTTCTGAATGGAAACGGGTTCCTTTCCTTCTCCAAAGGTTATTTTTTGGCTCTCCGTGACTCTCTTACTTCACGTAGAGGACATAGGACGTGGCAGGCAGGATGCCTGAGCCGTGCCCGTGTCTAACGGGATGACTTTGGCAGAGACTCTTAATCTCTCCTTCCTTGAACCCAGCTGCTGTGCCTGTGAGCTGTGTTTTGTGTTGTTAAAGTACAGTTCTCTTTTTACCCCTCAGACAGCTGTAAAGAGCTGAGTGAAAACCTCCCCGGATTTGTGTTACAGCTGTAGTACAGATAGTGCCTGCCCCAAAAAAGCTTGTAAGTTAAATAGCCAGGAGGGACAAGCGCAGGCAGGGAACGAGCCAGGGGGTGCAGATTTTAGCTGGAGGAAGGAGGAACTCGATGATCTTCAAGGTCCTTTCCAACCTAAACCATTCTATGATTCTATGATTACACATAGCCCAGAGTGGATTCTCTCTTCCTGCAGTTTCAGCTCCCTGGTTCTCCGTACCCGCAGAGTAAGTGTCTCACCCATTCTTCTCTTCGCTAAAATTTAATGTCTTTTCTTCCTTCCTCACAAAGATCCAGACTGATTCCTGATCTTCAAGCAAGCGAGCAGAGGGAAGCTGAGTGTTTGAGGTGGGAGGGAGGGGTGCCGCTCGCAGGTGTGCATCGTTCTCCCCTGGCCCCTGCTCGGCACTGCAGGGCTGGAAGTCGGCCTCGGGGCTCTCCCACCCTCACCGGGCTCTGCGGGGACACACGGGACTTCCCCTTGGAGAGAGACATCGTGGCTGTGGACTCCATCATGAGGTCGTCCCACAAGGGTGAGTGCGGGGGCTTTCTAGGGCGGAGGGAAGGCTGATGCAGACACGGGGGCAGAAGGGATGGGAGAGAAACGGTGGATGGGCAGGATTCCCATTTCAACTTTATCTATGCAAGAAGCTTTAACTGTAGCAGCAGGGTAAACACAGTACATTTCCCTCCAGCATTTACACTGATATAAATAGGCTTTTTACCAGTTTAACTTTATTCTCTTGTAGGCATGAAATTAAGCTACACAGGTATTAGGTACACATATACCAGTATAACTGTGCTCACAGTCTGAGGGGGGTTATACTGATTTAGCCACAGGGGTTTTTAAGCAAATTAAAGAAGGTAAAGGATGGTATTTAAACCATCACTAGTAATGTACGTTGATTCCTAGCTGCAGTCTTTCTTTTATCCATGCATGCATTTTCTGTACGTACATGCATGTGAGATTTTTTGCAAAGCATACTTGTTTTCCTCTTTCTTTCCGTATTTTTCTCTTTTAACCACCAAGTGAAAAAATGTGTGCAGTCTGCAGTGTTTTTCTTCCCTTCTTTCTTTATAATATATATTAAAAAATAATTAATTAAAAAAATAATATATATTAATATATGATATATTAAAATACAATAACCATTCTATGATTCTGTGATAATTTGAAGATGCTTTCCTAGCTTCAAAGAAGTACAGGAATGACAGTAGGAAGGAAAATAGAGTTCCTGTTACTCTGCTTTTTCAAACTCCCTTAAGTTCAGGCTGTTTGCAGTGTGACCAAAAGGAATAAGAAAAGTTGAAAAGTAAGCACCTAATTGAAGAGCAACAGCATTTACTGCAACACAGTCGGCCCTGAGACTGAGTCAGGGAAAATGACATCTCCTGCCTTCTCATCAGCCCCACTTTGGGAATTAAATAGTTTTTTCAATATTTCTAATTCTGTGTTTTTTTAAAAATATGTATATATAAAAAAAGAAGGGAAAATTGAGGAAAGCAAAGAAAGGAGGACAGGTGGAGAAAAGCACAGCTGGAGAGCAAGAGGGAAAAAGACGACAAGAACAAAGCAAATGTGGAATGAGGGAGTCAGGAGTAGGAAAGTGAGGTTTGGTGTGAAAATGCAGCTGAGGTGGAAGGGCTGTGCAGCCCATTGCCACCTGCCCCCCAGATTTAGTGTTTTAAAAAAGATTCAGTGCAGCTGGTGACTATTTATGCCTCTCTGCATGCAGAAGGCACTAGCTTGGACTGGCTGCTGGCTTAAACCCTCTCCCTCAGCCAGTGGTTTAATTCTGACTGGGGCTGAGGCATCACCATTGTTTGTAGCCGGTAAAGTCTGATCAGCCACGAGAACTACGATAAAAACCGTACTTTCTTGTGACGGTGCTGTTGAAATTATTGTCTCCCTGTTAAAGCCTCTGCCATCCCCTCCCAACTTCTTCCTCAGAAAAAAATCCCAAACCAACAAAACAATAAAGTTTTGAGGAATTAGTAATTCACAGAAAAAAAAAAAAAAAACAACCAACCTACTTTTATGAAAGACCCCGATAACAATTTAAAGAAAACTATTGGGTTCCCTGTGCAAATCTCATCAGGTGCAGAAGGGATGGGGCCATGTGGAAAGGCAGAGGGCTGGACCTTCGTAGGGCTGTGGGAAGTGGACGGGCAGGGTTGGGTAGAGCACGGGTGTGCGGGGCACAGAGGTGGGTAGGTGTGAGACACGAGCGTGGAGGAATGGCTGAACGCGGAGGTGACGTTGTGTGACTGGGCTGACAGGCAGGACGGACGCTTTGGTAGTTCAGGAAATCTCTGCTTCAGCTCTTTGTTCTGTCGTCACCTTTCAGGTGGCCTTGGGTAAAGCACTCACCCCCTGGAGCTCAGAGAGTGCTATGTCTTGCTGGAAACTATGGCGAGTAATCCTTCAGATACTGAGATGTGCTCATATTCCGCAGTAACAGGGCTCAGACAAACACCTCAGAGAGGACACAGACACAGTCTGTGGCCAGGACACTGCTGAAATTCTTTGCAGCAACTTGCATTCCCCTCCAAGTCTGCTGCCTCACACCTCGTCCTGGTGATCCTCCGCCGAGCCGAGTTTCAGAGCGGCTGTCCCAGTGGGCTGGTGGGTCTTCACGCTTTGCAAGCTTTGGACCCGCTGTTGCCCTTATCACTTCAGTGCCGTAAAGGTGGTTTAAAAAGCTTTCTAGGGTAGTTGGTCAAATGGGGGTCATTCAGGTTGAGCAAGAGGAGTCCAAAGATAGGGCATCCCTGGACTGCTTTGTCTGGATGGAGTCTCGAGACGAGCTCCCCACACCTGTGTCAGGGTGAACGTGTCTCTGCAGAGAACCAGCGGGACGAAACCATCTGCACCTTCACTCGCCAATGGTCGAAATGACGCTAGGAGAATTCAGCATGTCTTTTAGTCTTCAGAGATTGATAAACGTTTTCAATTTCAGTCTACCGACAAAGTGCAGGTTTAGCTGTATCTCTCAGTGGCATCTGGACTATGAGCAGAGCCATAAAAACGGGGCATTTGAATGATCTTGCAAGAACATCCTGCTGGTTCAGCAAAGCTCCAAGGAATTTTCTCAAGCGACACCACTCCTGGTTGGAGTGTATTTACGTTATTGTGGAAAAGACTTCTGCTCCTGATAATTGCCATGGTTCTTTCTGAGACAAGGTTGCACAGAGCCTTTTAGATAACGCCGCAGTAAGTGTATCGTGAACACCAAAGATAGAGTGGATCAAAAGCTACTGGTGATGGTCATGGCCCAGGACCCTCTGAATTTCATGTAGCTGTTCTCACAGAGGTTTTTTTTTTGTCTGGTGAGTCTGTCTGGCACCACTTGTCTTGGATCTTTGGTGGCTGGATGGGAAATGGGGAAGCTCTTATCACCAGGGACTTCCATTTGGGATGGCCAACGTGTCCGGTGGTCATCTGTAGGGCTTGAGAGACAGGGATTTCCCGATTGGAGGGATGTGCACGCAAAGCCTCCGGTTATGCCCTGTTCACACCTACGCTGACTGTCTCTCTCTGGCTCTGTCAGCCTACACGCAGACACTGCCTTCCAGGCCCAGTCTGAAGGTGCGTGTCCCCGTTTGGATCCGGTTGCCTTCCCCCTTCTTTCCTCAGCGGGTCCTACCGAACTCCCTCCCCAGTCCTGGATCCAAAAGAATAATGGCTTTATGTAGCTTGTAAAATTCTATTATCTCTGTATTCAAAACTCAACAACTGGGAAATGGCTGTAATAAGCGTGTTATTAAGCGTGTAAATACACTTTAACTTCAGACCTCTCCAAAGGAAGTCTCTTGCTGTCTTCCTCGCTGTTTCGCCTCCATGTTTTCACCATGTGGTTGGATTTCATGGATATACCTACTTTCCCCCCTCTCCCTGGCTGACGTGCTGTCCCATCTCACCGCGCTAAGGCCGATGCTCCCCTCCACTGAGCGTACCGCGGAGTCTCCCGGAGAACTCGGAGTCTTTGAGGGAAGACGGGTACCTGGTGAGGATGGGAGGCTTGGGGAGGGAGGGAGGAGGGCTGGGATGGGGAGGGGAGGAAAACATTAA
>VUYV01000249.1:331959-351708 GCA_008711295.1 Anarhynchus alexandrinus
AAGAAGCCAAATGCATTATTTCTGCAACACTCAGGAAAAAGAATGTTTCACAGGGGATTGGAAAGGCGAAATTTTTTCACATCCAAATGGATTGCAATTTCCCTCCATTTAGCACCTGAAGGTAATTAGCTCGAAGAGACTGTCGGCTGAGAAACACGTTCATGGAACATTAACTCTCATACATTCTCCAGTTGCAGGGAATTAATAGGAAAGATTAAAGTTTAAAGAGAGCAAAATGCCATTACCTCGCAAGCCACCTCTCTCAGCGGCAGTAACTAGCCCTCACTAACCTAAAAGCACCATTGGAGTCCCTGGCTCCTGCTTCAGGCAACGACAGATGAGACGGGCCCCCGCGCTGCCCGTCCGCGGGCTCCGGCGACCCGCCGGCGGGCAGCGACGGCAATGGGGCTTGCGGCTCCGGCGGCGATGCGTTTGCCCGCTGCCATACCAGCGCCCACCCGTGTGTCGCCTTGGGACCAACACGAGCGGGTCCCTATAGGCACAATATAGCGCCTTTTCAGCGACGCGTGAGCGGTGGGTGCTCTGCCACAGCAGAGCCGAGGACGACGNCGCTCTCGTTGCCGCTGGCACGCCGGCGCTGGCCCGGGCGCGCTGGCAGCCCGCGGGGCTCGCGCGAAGTCCAAACCGCAACGCTGCGACACAAAAAAAGGCCTCGCAGAGCTGAATGGGCTCCGTGAACGACACCAAATCTCTCCTGGCGGAGGGATTATGCCGCCTTCTCAGACGGAAGGCAAAAAGAGAGCGTTAAAGGGTGGGGGCCCTATTTTGGGGGTTGGGGGGTAAAGTTTATATAAGCTTCTGCACTTTAAAGATTTCCATGTTGCTTTAGCATTTCAGGGAGAGAGCACGAGAGAGAGAGAGAGAGAGAGAGAGGGAGAGAGAGCGAGAGCGAGATGAAATTGAGACATGGAAGAATTTATTGCCCAGAAAATTCCATTCTGCTATCTGATTCGAAAAGTCCAGTCCCCCCAGCTTCGGAAAATCTATTTTCCACATTTTAATACCCTGCAGAACAGTCCTCATAACTCATCCGAGTGTGTTAAGCACAGTTTTATTAGATCTGAAACAAATTTTGGTGGGGAGATACTATAGGTCATTAACCATGGAGTAATTTTATCCTTGTTTCCCTAATGATGCCATAATGGCGAGCGAATTTCTTAACTAAAGACCAAAGAACATTTTGAAGGTCAGTTTCATCTGTGAGCTCCTTCAAGCGCTTCTCGGAGAAGATTGGAAAACTCGCCGATTTTTTGAAGAGTCATTAATAATGTGAAAGCTGAAAGAGCTCTCTCCCATTTGCGTTCCTGCTTTTTACCTTTTAATTTTATATCGCTTTAGTCCCTTTCTTTTTCTCCCTCCCTCTCTCTCTCTCTCTCTTTTTAACTCTCTTCTGGAGTGGCCCCTCGTGCGGCTGAAAAATTAAACGGGCCGTTCGTGAGGGCATCCCGAGCCGAGCGCGGGGCAGGGCGAGGATCCCGGAGGGGGAGAGGGCAGCCCTGGCAATGGGTGCCCACCGCCGTGGCTGGGCCCCCACCGCCATAAATGTCCCTCCCGCAGCCCTGGATGCCAGCCTGGCCCGGGGGGGGGGGGGGGGGGGGCTTCCNCCACACCGGTGTAAATCAGGAGTGGGGCTGTTGGAGCCGACGGCGCTGCATCCGTGCAAAAGGAGGGAGAGGGACCGGGTTGTGCCCCCCCACCCTGCCTGAGAGGTCATCTCTGCTTTTAGGGTCTGTGAAGGAGCTAGCACAGGGATTATGGAGGGGTGTGCGGGCAGAGGGACCGCTGCGCCGAGTGTGAACGTGTGTGTGTGTGCCTCTGTGTGTGTGTGTGTGCGAGGGACGTGTGCCAGTGACCGTGAGACCATTGCAGGGGCTATGTGAAATATTGAGAGATGTATATTTGAGATAGAGATATATATATATACACACATATACCTCTGTGTGAATTGACATTTATAGATAGATATGTAATAAATGGATGACATTGTAAAAAAAAAAATAAAATAGGAAGAAGCTGTGTAAGGATTACGTGTGCACACGCGTGTGCTGGGACTGCGGCTGTGGGGAGCAGGAATTAGCGTGTGCGATAGTTTGCACGGATCCCTGTGCTCAGGTTTAAGAGTGTATATGTATGTTTCATGCGTGTTTGGGGGCGACACGTGGGGGGGCTCTGACTGGATGCTGGTTTATAACCCTCTGTGTGCGTAGTGAATAGACAACAGGCTTATACACGTTTTGGGGGGGGGGTTGTTGGCATTTCCATGTGTGGTGGTTTTTTTCTGGCTGTACCACAGTGGGCAGGAGGGATCTTCTGGTGTGTGTGCGGTGCACGGGAGACTGGGCTGTGTGTGTGTGTGTGTGCGCGCACAGGGGGGTGTATGCCCTACAGAGGGGTTTGTCTGGGCGCTCCTTAGAGAGCGCCTGGCAGCGAGCGGGCCCCCGTGCTTATGTGTTTTCCTCTCCCCGGGTGCGTATGCTTCAGGCGTCTGCATGTGTTGCCTTTGCAGATGCCATGGGACAGATCCTCCGCTGCTAAAAAGCGGCGCCGGAGTCCGTGGGGCAATTTACACCCGCTGCAGCTCCAGCCCAGCCCCGGGGTGGAAGCGATGGGGCCGGGGGGGGGTTGTGGGCTGAGATGCCATCCCAGACCATGGGAATGGATAACTTCCAACCCGGAACGAGACCTTCTCCCATCCCCTCCGCCCCCTTTCCCCCAGCCCGTCGCTCACGTTCGAGGCGAGAAGTATGGGGGGGACGCGTGCGCGTGTCTATTTGGGGAGGGAGCGCTCCGAGGGGAGGGGGGCAGTGTGGTGACACACTCTGCTCCCAGATGTGATACCAGCGATAATTTCAATTTTATGCCTTTGTTATGGCTTTAATCACTTTCTTTATGCGTTTTGTTCCAGCGATCAGGGAGAGACACCTGATAGGCAAAAAGGATATCAGGGGAACAATTTTTATTTGGAATGTGGTGAGAAGTCTAATTAGAATTTGAATTCTGCTGAGCCTTGAAATGGTCGGTACTTTATCCTGATCGCCTTAGATATTGTTTCGAGTCAATCATCTGTCATAGTGCGGCACGCTGGAGAGAAAGGCTCTCCATCCAGCCTGGTCTCTCCGTCGGGTTGGGGGCTGCTGGTGGGGAAAGGGAGGGTGACGGGAGGGCGGGCAGCGGTCTCTGCTCCGCCAGATAGGCTCCCCAGGAGCGAGCACAAAGGGAGAAAACCCTTGGCACAGAGGTTTCCCTTTCTGCCTGCTCCTAGCCCTGCCACGGGGTGCTGCCTGCCGGCTCCTTTCTCATCATCGCAGGGCTGTCCCCTCAAATGGGGGGGATGAGAGAGAGGAGGACCATGGGTCAACACAAATGTTCCCCCCCCCCCCCAACTGCTGCCTGGGAGAGGAGCATCCTCTCAGAGATAGTCCACGGGGCTCAAGAGGATTTTGCTGCTATCCGTGCTGTACCGATTAAATGCTCTGGAGGGGTCAGTTCTCACAGGCAGCCAGACAGCTAGGAAAGGATGGATGGATGGATGGATGGATGGATGGAAGGATGGATGGATGGATGGAAAAAAACAACCACAAATGGCCCTCCAGATGGATTTGTATGGGACAGAGGTAGAGATGGCTGAACCCAGTGAGACACAGGGATGGATGGAGAACTTAAGAAAGGCGAGAGTGGAGGTGGACGCGCCTCATCAGCAAGCACACTCATGATGGGGATTTTGTTCAGGCTGTCTGCAGACTCAGGTTGATCTTATTTCCGTTGTGTTACCAGAAACACAACGCAACAGAAAGCGGGAACATGGGAAGAAGGTAGTCAGCAACTTCTGCAATCCTTTCACCTTTAAACTCTGTTCTTAATAGTTTAAAACAAAAAAAAACCCAAACAAACAAAAAAAACAACCACAAACTGATTATGAGTCCTAGGGTTTCAAAGCTAAAAGCCACTCCAAAGCTCACCAGGACATTGCCAGTGCCATCCTCCCCCTGGTGAGACTGCAGCCCCCAGTCCGGATCCAACTGCTGCAGCAGTGAGTCTGAGACGAGCTGCGCGGTGGTGCGAGCCCTGCTGCTAAGGAAGAGGAGGCGCACGGGCAGGGCTGCAGCATGATCTATATACCAGGAGAGATGAACTGAGGAGAATCATGAACAATAG
The DNA here is from genome assembly GCA_008711295.1 of Anarhynchus alexandrinus. Classification (NCBI taxonomy): domain Eukaryota; kingdom Metazoa; phylum Chordata; class Aves; order Charadriiformes; family Charadriidae; genus Anarhynchus; species Anarhynchus alexandrinus. The sequence goes on from VUYV01000249.1 coordinate 336,136, forward strand.
AATCATTCCAAGTTTCCTAAACTTATTGAAATTGATGGTAAAGTCTTTATTCTGTGCTGTTCCTATGCTTTGAGGCGGTGCCTCATTCTGAATGTAGCATAAATGTCTGTAACGTGAAGGATACAGGGTTGGTTTGGCTGTTGAAGAAAAGGCAGTTGAACGTTTTGCCTTCTTGAGAGAAGCAGAAAATGACCTGGGACTGGGGGCTAATTAAAGGAGTGGCAGGCATCTGCAAAAATTTGCAGCTAGGAAAGCCATTTGGGTTGTTCTTTCGATAGCGTCAGCTTTAGGTTTCAGAGCTGATACACCGGGATGGGTGTAGGCAGCTCCGGCCCTTCTCAGCTACAGCCCAGGCTGTCTGCAGACTCAGGCAGACATTGCTGTATGTGTTTACATTCAGTTCCCCTCTTTAACAGCTCATCAGGGCAATAGTCTTTTTCCCTCTTCCCTCTTCCCTCTTCCCTCTTCCCTCTTCCCTCTTCCCTCTTCCCTCTTCCCTCTTCCCTCTTCCCTCTTCCCTTCTCCCTTCTCCCTTTTCTTTTGTCTTTTTTGTCTTTTTTGTCTTTTTTGTCTTTTTTGTCTTTTTTGTCCTTTTTGTCTTTTTTGTCTTTTCTTCGTTTTTCTTTTTTCTTTTTTTTATGTTGAGAAAGTTGATAGTGTCAAAGCTCAGTTCTAAGGACTCATCTACAAATCTCTTGGTAGTCATGTCATCAACCGTGGAAGGTCTGCGGCAAAATCAACCTTTCATTTGCACTCCAAAGATGCACCTGGGGTTGCAAACAGAGACCAGCAGACATTAAATATGCTGGCGTATTTGTAATTAGGGACATGGTTTAGTGGTGGACTTGTCAGTGTTAGGTTTATGGTTGGACTTGATCTTAAAGGTCTTTTCCAACCTACATGATTCTATGATGCGCTGTCATTGCAAGTATATTCAGATTTTGACCCTAAAGCTGCAGTTCTGGTAAAGCAGGAATGTACTAAGTAAAAACCCCATGCTGCCACACAAGCTGCACAGTCCAGACACTAAACCAACATATTCGTGGTAGGGAGAGAATTACTGACCCCCCAAGTCTCTTTGCTCCGAGTACGCCCAGTCCCAGGTGCTGGGTTGTACAAAGCACCACATGGCAGGAGAAGCGCCACCGTCTCCGGCTGCAGTGGGAGGCTGTGCCTTGTAACGGGGCTGGTTGGACTGCGGGGCCTCGCCGATGCAGCAGACTCCCACCTCGGCTTAGCCTCTGCCGTGGGTCAGCACGACACTACCGCGGCGAGTTGTGCATTTTTGGCGCAGTTTATGGCTTGTGTCTGGGACCAGGGGGATGTGGGCGCAGGGTGCTGATGCCAACTCCCACTGCCCTGTTCCTGGCTCTACAAATGCGGTACCGCTATCTGCCCCCCTCCTAGGGATGTACGTGTTTGTGTGTGTGCGTGAGATAACGGGTGAGGTGTGTTCCTTGCCTAGCTCAAGCTCAAGGGGAATCAAGAGGATTGTGTCCAGAGGAGAGCCCCGAGCATGATCCAAGGGCTGGAGCAGCTCTCCTATGAGGAGAGGCTGAAAGAGTTGGAGCTGTTCAGCCTGGAGAAGAGAAGGCTCCGGGGAGATCTTCTTGCGGCCTTCCAGTCCCTAAAGGGGGCCTACAGGAGAGCTGGGGAAGGACTTTTGACTGGGGCATGGAGTGATAGGACGAGGGGAATGGCTTCAAACTGGAAGAGGGCAGGTTTAGATTGAACATGAGGAAGAAGTTTTTCCCTGTGAGGGTGGTGAGGCACTGGCCCAGGTTGCCCAGAGAGGTTGTTGAGGCCCCATCCCTGGAGGTGTTCAAGGCCAGGCTGGAGGTGGCCTTGGGCAGCCTGGACTGGTGGGAGGTGTCCCTGCCTATGGCAGGGGGGTTGGAACTCGATGATCTTCAAGGTCCTTTCCAACCTCAACCATTCTATGATTCTATGATAAGAAGAAAATAATACTGATGTCGTGTATTCTGACAGCCCTACCTAAAACAAAAGAATCCCCCAGCTCCTTGTGAACACTGGGGTCCAGCTCTGGGCTGGATCCTCCATATCCGTGCAGAAGCCAGGATCTTTGAGGCCGTGCACAGCTCTGTTGACTCAGGGGAGCTCTGCAGGGAAGGCTGGAGGGGGGACAGCTTGCAAGGACCGGGGTCTCTGCTGCCATGCCAGAAGGCAGAGCACTAATTCTAAGCCTTGATTGTCAGTGAACTCTGTCCTGGAGTATTGTTTACTGTGCCGAAGGGATCTTTATGCATCATAGGCCTTGTTCATGCCCAAATGTCAGCTGATGGATGTTCAATAGTTCTCGATGGCCCGGTGGTTCCCGTAGTCTGCTTTACAGCCCACACAGAGATGGGGAAAGGCCGGGAACTGAAACATGTGGAGGTTGGGTGGGAAAGGCTGCTGTAGGCGCTGCCAGCGCAGGCTGGGAAGGGGCTCAGGTGAGCAGGGTAAGAACAAGATCCAATAAGCAGAGGTCTCACTAATTTAAATCTCAGTTGACCCTACCTCTTCTTTCATTGCGACACTCTGAATGACCACTTTCTTCTTCTTTACGGGGCGCTGGGTGTAGAAGTGTTTCAAAGAAGAATCCCAAACAGCTCAACCCATATTATCGCCACTGTTATCACTATGATTACTGTTACCGTTTGCCTCCCAGCACCACTCAGAACAAAGGCCCCTGTTGTGCTGAGCACTGTACAAATGCACCGGGAGAGAATAAACAAAGGCATGTTAACTTGCCTGAGTTTCCATACCGTGACAGTGTCAGAGCCAAGAAGAGAAACTAAACCTCCAGGTTCCTCTTGCTAAGCCAAGGATAGACATCGTGTGCCTTCAAGCATTTTTGAGCAGGGCTTTTGAGTTGTGGCTATACCATTCAGCTGGCTGTGAGCTTCTGGATACAAAGGACTACTGGCTAATGCCCCACCACCAGCAAGGGGAATGAAGAAGTCATCAGGAACTGATTTAACTGGATCTTCTTGGGCCCCTGCTGCAGTTTCATCCCAGCTCCGGCTGGGGCATGCCTGTGAAATGCTCTCAGAGCTCCCCTCCTTTCAGGTCTCCTGTGGCTCTTGGCCAAAACAGATTTTGGTGTGCTTTTTGCTGGCTTGGGAAGGTTGGATAGCCCTGCAGATTCTACCCATAGTAGCTGGAGCCAGGAGGTTGGCTTTAAACCATATTTCTCTGACCTTCTCACTCTTTCCTTCCCTGTTCTCTCGTGTCTTTAGCCCCATTCAAGTGAAGCGCTGGCTTTTTTCTCAGTCCCAGCCTCCACCCTCATTTTCTCCTGCCCTGACTTTTTCCACAGGTATTTTCCCCCCTCACTGTTCCTGAACTCTTAAATCCATGCACGTGCCCACCTAGCTGGCCAGCTCTGGCTGCGGTAAATTCTGGCAAAATGGCCTTAGCCTTTCCAGAAAGCAAAGTTGAGCTGGAGGACTGCATCCAGCCATCCGCAAAGGCAGAGCATGTCCCACACCAGCCTCAGCCCGACCAGCCCAGCCAAGGGGACCCCATTTCTGGGTTCAATCAACAGGAAGAGAGCTTCTCGGAAGAGATTATCGGAGAAGTGTCTTCTGAGAGAGAAGCAAAGACAAGAGCATCTGGACTGTACCCTTTATGGGTTCTTTGGGGGCTACCGCATGAACCCACACTCCGGTGCACTGTCTGCGGTGAGGGAGATGGGACCCAGAGAAAGGTTCGGGGAACTGCTCCCCTTCCCCTTCCCCGCCAGCAGCAGTCCCGTGTCTGTGGCTCAGCCCTGTCCTCTTTTCCGTCAAGCAGACGTCCCTGTGGCCCCAGAGTCTTTTCCCTAATCAGCCCATTTCCCCTGGCTTGGTCCTGGGAGGACACAACGCTTGCAGGCTCTGAGGTGTCTCTATCATTGGCTGTCAGGTGAAGCCCTCCCTAAGCACTCCAGAAGGCCTTTCTTTATTTATTTTTAAAATTCCCCTGAGCCTACGAAGGTCGTTTGAACAAATTGGAGCTGACAGACATTAACTTGGAAAAAAGCCCATTGCGCCATGATAAACTCCATTTAAAGAGAAGCAAAAGTGCCAGGCAAGGAAGGAACAAACGATGAGAGATTTGTCACTGTTACTGTGAGCTTAGGAGGTGAGACTGTCAGCTCTGGCCTCACCTTCTCCCGGTACGCGTTGTCACACATTCCAGCATTGCTGTTTCCAATGCAGCAGCTCCTGTTGGTGCAAAGGGGCTGAACTGGGATGTTGTGTAAAGCCACAGGGAGAGCCATTCCCAGCTCCAAAGAGACCATACAGGAAAATTAAATTGGTGGGTTGTACCCCTGGTGAAGAGGAGAGAGAACCAAAGGCCAGAGATGAGGTTCTTCACCCTGGGTCACACAGGGAATTACCATCTGAGCCATAAACTGACCTTGGACCACAAGCGTCCCCCTTCCAGCCCCCAGTCCTTGAACCTGCGTCGCATTGCTCTGTGCGCTCAGGTATCCACGCAGCAGTGGGGACATGAGTGTGGCTTTACACCTCGGTGTGTACCCAGCTGGGGAGCGCGGCACCACCACGGCTCCAACCCTGCCCTCCTCTGAGGGCACAAAGCAGGATGCCTCAGCCTGGGCGCTGAGGGTTATCCTTCAGGGCCGTGCATCGCAGAGGTTACCTCAACAAGCCACCGCCATTGCCAGCTCTTCTGTGAGGGACCAGGGATGGTACCTTCCCTTCAGCTGGCAGCCAGAGGAGCCGCCTGACGGGCAGAGGGAGACAAGAGAGGGAGAAGTCAGATGTATCAATCTTAGTCCATACAACTGCTGATGAAACCTGTGCTCCGTCCAAAGATATATCCTAATGCTTCCCATTCAATTTGCACATAGTTTCTTTATGCTTTGCTTGGTGTCCTTGAAGCAAAGGCAATTGGTTTCTCCTCTCCTCTGGGCATCATGTGGGATCCAAGTGCCTCCAGCCCCCTGCGGAGCCGCAGCAGCCGCCAAGCGTTCTGGCAAGCCAGGATCAGATCTCGGAGAGGAGCAGACCTGGGACTGTCACACTCGCCTGGCCGAGTTCAGGCCATGGATCCCTCTACCCCGCAGCCGGATAAGAAATGAACTTCTCCAACTGCAGAGCAGTAAGCTCAGAAATGGCAAGAAGTGACTAATGTACCTTGCAGGTAGGAACTGAGCCATGCTCTTCCTCACGCCTCTTTGTCTTGGAGCCCTGCAAAAATGAATAGTGGTCTTTGTGGTTGCAGAGCATTGTGGCAGATCAGTCCAGGCCACTTACTGGGGATCCAGTGCAGTGAGCCCAGACTCAGCACCGAAGACCTTCTGCAATCAACTGGGTTATAAATAGTGTCTGGCTCAGTAGGCTGAGAAATGAGAAGTGTCTTGACATGGTCACTACAGCAACTGTCGCCATCTAGGCAAAGCTCTCATCTGCAGGAGACCTGTTCCTAACCGATACCCCTCAAGATCAAGAGTGGTCCCACGTCCTGGGAGGACCGGCTGGCTGGGAAGAAAGCCCTGTGCATGTACCCATCCGTGAAGAGCACCAGGAAGGTCTCTTGCTGCTCACACCTGGCCCTGTGCCCAGCACAGATCCGTCTCAGGAAGAAGGAAGACAGTGTTCTTCACCAGGTTCTTGTGCAGCACGCAGCTACATCTCAGCAAGCTCTCCAAAATCGCCGCTGGCTCTGGGTGCGGTGTCCCTCTGCAGCACTGGCATAAATGGCCAATTTACTATGCATGAGAGAGTTCCAGTCTTGGCTGGATGTTCCCGATCCACAACGACCTTTGATCCAGCAGCAAATGGTGCTAACCTCAACGTTCTGCGTTTGGGCTCCCTGCCCAGCTTTATGGTTAAGCGTTACAGCAATGTCTTTCCCGCTGCCCAGTTTCTCTCTTGGAAACAAAGATCGCATTTCTGCAATGCTGCAGTTAGACCAGTTTGACCTTTCCCTGTCATGTGGATGCCCAGAGAAGTCAGAGGGGGCTCGGCAGAGATGGGCAGCGTCCTTACACCGCAGAAACAGCCAATCTAGCTGCTTGCCTGTACCGTTCCACCTACTACCTCCTCAAGGCTTGCTCTCCAGCTGTGCCTGCACCCACCGCAAGGTCAATTTTATGTTCTCCCTCCGATTTGTGTCTGCTGACCATCCACACCGCAAACCCCGCTGCTCAACCCTGAATGACCCATTCAGCCAGCCCCTGGTGATCTCTGCCTGTGAGACCTGGCTCACCCCACGCCGACCTTCAAAGCCACCTCCCTCTGCTTTGCTGTGGCTTTAGAAATCACTTGAGCATGAAAACCCTGAGCACAGGAAGTCCACCAGGGCAATCCTGCCCCAAAATCCCACGTTCATCATCTCTTACCCCTACTGCAGCCCCTTTCTTCTGAACCATCCTGTCGGAGTTATGCACCTCGGTCCTGCATTTTTATGCAGTGTCTAATTCTCTGTGCGAGCCCATGCTCTGCCTCTCGGATAGGATGATAGGTCTGACCCTGTGTTCTTTCAGCTTTTTTGGGGTCAGTGGCTGTCTTTCACTTGGTAGTTGGGACATGGAGTCCTGGTCTTGCTTCGGGCTGATATTTTGGACCTGTAGGTAAAAGCAGGAGTAAAGGGTGGCTCTATTGCTGCTCCTAAACCTTAGCCACAAAATAGTCACAGTGGCAAACAGAACTAGTCAAAGCATTGAGCAAAAGTTGTAGAAGTTCAGTATCATTTCTATATAGTAGGATTGCAGTGGGATTTCCTGAAGAACGCGTGTAGGAGTTAGAAGACCTCTTTCTAACAGATTCCTTCCGTTTTCTAAAGCACGTGTTTGTTGGCATTATTTTAGAAGGATTTTTCTCCCCCTGAATGAAGCCTCTTCGGTCAACTTTGGTTACAGATACGAGTTTTAAAACTGGGGTGAAATACGATGGAAAACAGAGTATGGTTCTATTGATGGCAGTTCTTTATGCAGATTTGACCTTTGGGGAAAGGGGAAGGTTGTTTTGAAACCAAAAAAAATTATCTTGCCAAAAATGTTGCCCTGGTAACTGAGGCTGTAGAGAGGAGCCTGGATCCTTGTGCTACCCATTAAAGGGAATCTGACTCTGGAGAGCAAGAGGTGGACCCTGGAGAGCTGGCTGGTGGGGGCTGAGAGGGGCCGGGGATGCTGGAGATGCCTGTGTGGGGGCGGGGGAAGGAAAGGTGCGAGATGAAGAGGCCAAGGGCACGGGGGGTTTGAAAGACTGATAGGGACACGGAGGATATGGGAGGCAGCAAAACTGGCTGGTGGGGCTCGGCAGCATCAGCCACGCATAGAAGGTCTCACGCAACGCCTTCCCCAAGATGCAATGGTGGTTTGAGACCCCACCCCCACCCCCCAAAAAGTCCCTTCTGCCCCTTGCTCCAGCAAAGACCATTTTCTCAGCATCCCATTTCCTTACCCCCTAACCATACCCATCCCACACCGGCCTTCAGCCCCACCTTCCTGGCCCCACCAGCCCCCACCTCGCCGGTAACGAGGGGGGCCGTGTGGTCTGCCTTTCCTGCTCTCCCGCACTTCCCTCTGGATCCCAGCAACAAGTTTAATTGGAAAAAACCAAGGCTGACTTGGAGGCAAGGCAAGGAGGCAGGGAGAGCCTGTGCCAGCTGACACCATGATCGATTACCTGGAACTCCACCTGACACTGAAATTAGGGTTTTTTAATGATAGGCCGACTCTCCCTGGATGTGAAATTCAAATGATCTCCAAAGCTTCCCTGCGACCATCACTCGCTGCACGCAGTGGTACACGCCACATGCAGGTACTTTGTCTCTGTCACCGCTGAAAGGACATTGTTATTACCAACAACTCTTTGTATTAACCAGTCTCCTACCTAATAGACAACACTTTACGTTCTGCACCGTTACCCAGTCAGGGCTGCTGTGTGCCTGAGAGACACATGCTTCCCCCCGCTCCCCTGGGGCAATGGAAAGCTTAAAAAGAGACACCGAAATGGAGGATGCGCACACACCTTGCTCCCCCCGCCGCCCCCTGGCTCTCGTGCCGGGGGTGGGGGGCCATTTTCCTTGGCACTGCCCGTCTCGGCTGGAGGCCCATAGCACAAACCGGTGGGGCAGGGGGTGGTCCTGCTGGGACGTGCGGAGGTGCCTGCCAAGCAGGCGGTCACCTAAGTTTCCTTCAGATGAGAGAGGGGAGTTTTTCCTCCCACCAACATCTTTCCCATGTTGGGGCAAAACTGGGGGAGACAATACCGCAGGCAGTTTTCCCCATCTTTCTCCTTCTTGGTGAGCCATCGAGGAGGTGCCTGCTGGGCTGGTGCCCTCCCGTGCCCAGACAGGGTGGAAGAAAAGCCATCTCCTCCTCCCAGGGTCCCTGCTGTCACTGAGCGTTTGCGCCTGTGCGGAGGGGTTGTCACTGCCGGTGGAGGTTGTCTCCCAAGATATCGTCCCCACCTTTCTTCCACCATCTCCTGACCACTTTTGCCTGGCCCTCGGGAAGGCAGAGGGAAGGCAACTGGTGTGACTGGGAGAGGAGACCAGGGGCTATTCTGTGGCCATTACCTGGGCATATTGACTCTCTTTTCTCATGGGACGTGTCAAGCAGAAGGACCCGTTTTTTCTTCGTGCTGGGTGAAGAGGGAAAGGAAGAGATGAAAAAAAAAAAGAGGGAGAGAAAAGAAGAAGAAGAATGTAAATACAGCAGAGCCAGCAGTAGCCTCTAAACCACCATGCACTGAGTGAAATTTCCTACATCTCGTTGCTATACTGAATGAATATTTGGAAAACTGCGTGGAGGGAAGATTTCCCAGCACAGATAGTAATTCCACTCCAATTGTAGAGTCCTCTAACAGCACTGGGGAAAGGCATCATCACCAAAGGGAGCCTTTGGCCGTATCATACAGTGCCAACAGGAGGGAACACGGGTTCTGGGTGGTGGAGATGCTGGAGGGAAAAGGGAAAGGCCCTGCCTCCAAGAACATTCACTGCACATTCAGATTTCCCCCCACGAGAGGCATTGTGAGGAGGTTAGATGGGGACACCAACTGTTTCCAGCTCCAGCAGGAATTGCTTTGGGCTCTGTTGAATGAGGAAAGCTGGGCACACGTGGGTCCGGACAGGGCTGCAGGAAGCTATAATTCAGACCTTCTGGTTTGCCTCACCAAGTGAAACCCTGGCTGATGACACTGACATTTTTCACAGGCGGACCGCTGCAGTGCCCATTTTTTCCTTCAATTAGGTACTTGCTCTGGCGTATTTAACAATATAACCTGTGCAGCCTCAGTTTCCTCCTGGTTAAGAGATGCTTCTTGGATTTGATAACACGTGGACATCTTTGATGAGGAAACGCGACATGAGTTACCATGGGAGAATCACGTGTTCTCTCTGTGCTCAACTCTCCCTCTCCATTTTACTTATACCATGGAAGGTCGCCTTTCCTTAAGTGAGTGCTCAGCACCATGCACCCTGTGGCTGCAATCTCAGCTGCCCTCTCTGGCCATCCCTTGGGGCATGTGTTCGAGCAACTCGGGCACGTTCAGTCTGGGAGGGGGCCGGTGGCAGAGCTGGTATTTGCTATTCAAAGTCGTGTGGTGGTATAAGAGGTGTCGGGAGGGCAGTGCCACGTTCATGCTGGTGCATGGGATGCCTTTGCCTCGTACCACCCCAAACCAGTTCAGTACGGCCACTGGTGCCCTCGGTAGCCCATGGCGGTTGTCTTCTGAGTGAGGTCCCCGCGGGAGCTGAGCAGAAAGGGGACGCGTGCGGACAATGTTCCCTGCTTTCCTCCATCGCCCGGTGAGCAGCCCCTAATCTGAGGGGCGTGCCAGTATTAATGCCTTTAATAACGACGGATCAGATTGTATGAAGAGTTTTAATTGATGTCTATATCCCTGGAAACATAAAAACAGCCATGCAAACGTCTTACCACTATTATTTTATCAAAGGTTTTGACGTGGCTGCTGCATAGGAGATGTCAGGGAAAAAATTCATGTCTGCAAGGCACAAACAGGCGAAGTAATGGGATATAAATCAAAAACAGTGAAAGGGGAAAGTGGTTAGTCACAAGATCATAGAGTTTTCACTACAAGGGAGAGCAGCGAATTCTCAATACAAGCAGCAGAATTCATTCACTCCCCGGTGCCGTCAGCCCTTTGTCCCCTCACGGTCCCCAGCACACACGTACCCCTCTGCCCCCAGGACACACGGTCCTGGTCGAGGGCTGCCCATCTTGGAGGTGCTTGTCTGGTCAGGTCATTACAAGCCATTTCTCTTCCTTGTCCCCTCCCCTTGTACAGAAGGCATGGAAACGTAGCCCAAAAGCAGAGTTACAAATAGCACCCCCTTCTCTTTGGCTGGTCAAGAATATAATTAACCCTTTTGCAGGTCTGCTTAGCTTGCAGGACTCGGTGGGCTACGAACACACTCATAAGTATATTTTCCACTACGGAGAGGACAACCTGAAGTGTGGGAGACAAAAGGGGCTGATAGGTTTACTCCAGGCTGGTGACACAGGGGAGAAAGGAAAGCATGAGTTGAGTTCACCTTGTTTGCCCTGGAGTAACTTTGGGCCACCGCCATGCAACCCCAGCAGATCAGCTACAGACCTGCTGCTTCTCAGTGACTAGCTCTGACCTTCAGGGCACATGGGTGGCTGGGACCATGTTGATGGCTCATGGCACTGTTTGACCACGTTGTCCCCTTTCTGCAGCCAGAGCCCCACAGAGCTCAGCCAGTGGGCGGAGGCAACCAAGAACCACCTGTGAGACCCTCACGAGTCGATCCTGCACCCATACCTTACAAACACTTCAGGTCTGCTAGCCACGGTGTCCCATGGGGTGTCGTTCTGTGGTGGGAAGATGCTGAAACTGGCCAACAGCTGGGAAGGCGTGAGTAGAGTGTGAGAAGCGCTGGACGGGGTGCTGGGCCATCTTCTCTAGACCGTGCTTTTGCCAAGAAAGGTTGGACCAGATGATCCTTGAGGTCCCTTCCAACCTGGGGTTCTGTGATTCTATGAAGTGGCTGCCTTTTCCAGGGCACTTCTGAGAGGAAGCTTGCAGCATGGCTTCCTCGTCCGGGTGCTTGGGTTGCAAACGTAAAAACCTGGAGAGGGAGGTAAGGTGGAAGGAGGAGAGGAAAGGAGGAGAGGATGAAAAGGAGGAAAAACTGGTGGATAAAAAGAAATTTGAAAAAAAGTAAGTGAAATATTCAAACTGGAAAGTGATATTATAGAAAACTGCAGGGAACACGCTTGAGTGCATTCAAATTTATTCAAACTCTGCGTCTGACATTGATGAATGCAACAGCTTTTTCCACAATATGTAGAGCGCACAGGGCATTTAGGATTGCAGCATCCCTTTCACTGCAGCTGTCTGGGGGCCTGTTCTGAGTGCTGTGGAGACCCCTTCACTGGGTCCTGGCATGCCCCCCCCCCCTAAAGAAGAGGCCAGGAAGCTATTTGGGAAGGAGGACAAAAACAAACAAAAAAGAAGGATTTCAGCAAAAGACCAGGGAGGAGAGATTTCAAGGCTAATCCAACCTTACTGTGCGTGAGGTCTTTATCTTTGTGGCAGGACCCAGGTTCTCCTCTGGCAGCGGTGGAAAGTCCTTCCCAACCTTCCCAACATGCATGGCATCCATAGGAGAGGGGATGCACAGACAAGTCATTGCCTTTCTGTAGGTCCCATAAAAACATTACCTTCTCCCCTGCTAACAAGCCTCGGTGCAAATCTGCTTTGCAGGCGGGGCCATCGAGATCGTGTTCTCTCTGCCTGCGGGGGCAAAAGGATCTTGCAGCTCTGGCCCAACATAAGACCCTGAACCAGTCGTCTTCCTGCAGGGAGCACTCTTGCACACTCTTTCCACGCCGCGGTGGCAGGCTGGCACCCCGGGTGATGACTGCCACACTCTCCTCTGATTTCTCCTTCCCTTGCCTGGGAAGTCTCTTTAGGAATACCAGGGTACAGAAGAGCTTGAGTCAACAACCACCTGCAACTGTTTATGTATAGATTTCGTGCCTGTAGGGTTTTTTGGGGAGAGGACGGATGGAGCTGTCTTTGCGATGGATGCTCATGGAAGGAGGTGCAAACCCACCAGCGTGCCAAGTAGACGTTAAGCTCCAACCTTCTCTTCCACTGCTGTGTCTGGACAGTGCGCATCCATGCAGGCTGGCAGCGAAGCAGGAATGTCCCTGTGTGTGCCTTGTGGCACTGAAGCTGGCAGAGACCCCAGAGGCAGGCTGGGGGTGCCGGCACCCTCAGCTGCACGCAGCCACCCACGGAGAGGGTGACATTCCTTCCTTTCTAGTCTCTCTGCCCATGAATACTTGGAACAACCTCTGATAATTATTTTATTTATTTTTTCTGTGTCCAAAGCTTTTATACCTTCATACTGGAAAGGGTCTGATGCGTAGGACACGGGAGACCTGAGTTCAACTCCCGGATCCACAGCAAACTCCCTGTGTGGTTTGGGGCAGGTCATGCCAGCATTGCAGGCGAAATTCCTCACCTGTGATGTAAGAACAAGTATAGCAGCCTGGGGATTTTTTTTAAACACGAGATGTTTTTACAGTGCTGTCACTGCCGGCTCTCACATTTTCCACAGTGTCTTTCTGCTGCTGTACTATATTTAGCACTTGTAATTTCTGATTTAGACTGTTTTGCCTTTCCTTTCCTTCTCAAATCTCCTCTCACCTGTGCTACTGTGGCTCCATCTTTTGCTGAGATGGAGACCACTGTGTTTGGCACAGGAAGAAATTTGACCGCTGGTCCTCCGTCATCCCAGTGGGGAGCTGCGCGACAGGGCTTTTCCTGCCGTTTGCTCTCCAGGGCTCTGTACAACTCCTGTCCGAAGGGGCAGCACACCAGTCCAGCCCAGCTCCAGCAGTTTGCCTGCCAGGGCAGCCACATGGGAGAGGAGTGAGTGGGTCACTTTGCGGGGCAGCACCAAATCCTGGTGCGTGCTGAGATGCCATTGTCCCCCAGAGCCATGGCTGGACCTACCTGGGGACAGTGGGAGCAAGACCAGAGCCCCACCGGAGGTTAGCATGTGGGATCCCCACTTGGGCCATGTTGTAGAGGTGGGCTGGATAGGAAGGGGGGTGGTGGAGCTGTGCTTCAGGAACGTGGGTATGATGGGTTTCGGAGGGACCCTGATTCATGCGAGGTAACAAAGGCGTCCGACTTTGAACCTATTTCCGCGAAGTTCAGGTTTTATTTGGCCCATTGATTCTAGCAAGGACCGTTTCTAAGTCTTTAGGAAGACCTTTGGAGGCCATTCAGGGCGGTCTCAGAAAGCCACTTGGATCAAGGCTGAACAGTCAAAAAGAGACTCGGTTTGACTAAGTAAGAAGCAAGGAAGTCCCAGCAGTAGGAGATCCTCATAACATCTGTCTTGGGGCGGCCTTGGGAAACACACAAGCCACCTTGCCCTGTCTCCTGGAAAGGGCAGCATCAAAGAGGCCACCTCTCCCCCTCCCCACCATTGAGCTGTCCACGGGTGGGCTGTAGAAGGTGCCCCGGCCCGGCGCCATCCACGGGGCTGGAAGGCATCCTGCTCCTGAGGTCCAATAAATGGCTTGGGGAGGGGATGTGCGCCGTGGCCTGACAGGGGAACCGAGAGCTTCTCCCTCTCTCTCTTTTTCTCTTTAGATCGTCGTCATGGTGTAAACAAACAAGCTAAACTCTATGAGATTTACAGTGCCCAGCTTCGGTGGCTTCCAGTGCGGCGCAGTGAGATATTTCTGTACAGGCAGGCTAAGCACTTTCCATTTTATACCTCAGCGGCTTTATAGCATCTTAAGGATTTCTGTGCATGCCTGGCTTCACTCAGAGGGAAAAAAATCAAGCTTGTAAATAAATACTAAATATATATGAACAAAAAAGACAGAAGGGAAGAGAGAGGGACACACGCACGCGCACGCACACACACTTACCCGCCCCGGCAGAGGGATGCGGAGATAGAGGGGGCTGAATGGGAGATGGAGAGACAAGAGATAAAAAAGAAAGAGGCAGCTGAGCAGCAAGCTGAGGATGGGCTCTCCTCCACCACAGCCAGATGGAAAGAAAATAAGCCAGAGCGAGCAGCTCGCTGGCGATTTGGGGAATATTAATTTCCCGTCGGGTCAGGTTAATGGCTGTGCCTGAGGTTAAGCCGAAAGGGCAGGGGAAGGCGCTCTGCTCCGTTGCCGGCCCCTCGGCCCAAACTCAGGCACCCCCGGTGGGCTATTCCCCGGCTGCTCTGCCCCCTCCTCATTCTGCCATTTGACAAATACTCCCCCCCCCAGCAGCCAGGTCTGCGCCTGACCCCAAACCGGTGGCGAGCTCCCGGGAGCGGGAGCTGCCCCCCGGCTCTGCGGGGCTCCGGCGCCGGCGGCTCCGGGGCTGAGCCACCCTCCTGCGCCCGGTTCAGCGGGAACCGGAGCGGCGCATTTCTTTCCTCCCGTTTTTGTGAGCGACCGGGTTTTCTCTCTCCAGCCCCGTCGCTTCTCTCGTCGGTGACAGGAGGGCAGAAATACAGCCTTGTGGCCTGAAGCAGGACCCCGGTGGGGGCAGCCCCAGACCCTCACTAGATATCTTTGCTGTCTCTGGTATCAGCAGCCTTTTCCTCAGACCCTCGTTGCCCAGCGAGCTCAGACACATGCTGCAAGGAAAGATATTTTTTTTGTGCTTTGCGTTTTGTTTTGACGTTAAAAAAATGCTTAATCCCCAGTCAGGATCTTTCACCTGCACCCGTAGTGTGGAGAACAAGCGCAAACGTGGAGCGCGCAGCAGAAGGACAGGTTTCCCGTAGGATCCTTCCTCCCTCTCAGCGCTTACCACCGGCTCCGCAGCCCTGATAAGCGAGGGTAAGTCTCCTCCGTGCCTTCCAGTGGCGGATCTCGCTGCACCGTATTGTCCCACTGCTGGGGATGGGGCAAGAAGAAGTGAGTTGACAGTGGCGATGCACGAAACCGGGGAGCCAAAGTTTGATTTCTGTAGCCCTGCTAATCTGTCGTCCAGGGGGACCACACCGCCCGGCGGGTGAAACGCAAGCTGACAGCCAGCGGGTTTAATAGAGCTGTTGCGGTCCTGCGCGGCAAACGGCAGCCTGCATCCAAACCTGAGCACGGTCACCCTCGCAGCCGGGCTGAGCGGAGCCGGGGAAGTCCCCGGCCACAAGGACCGTGGCCAGGAATTTTTCACACAAACAAGTCCAACGTGCAGATAGTATGTCTTCGCCATGGCTTTCCCTTCAACACTGTCTTGTGTGGTTTCCCTTCCTTTACTCCTGGCACGCGCTGACCTTGCCTGACGGGGCTGGGATAGCTTATTACAGCAGGAGGTCCACGTGCCCTAACTTTTAACCATACCGCTGCTAACGCAAGCATCCAGTACGGACCAAACACATCCGTTTGGGTAGCAAAAATCATAGAATCATCGGATGGTTTAGGTTGGAAAGGCCCTTGAAGATCATCGAGTTCCAACCCCCCTGCCATAGGCAGGGACACCTCCCACCACACCAGGCTGCCCAAGGCCACCTCCAGCCTGGCCTTGAACACCTCCAGGGATGGGGCCTCAACAACCTCTCTGGGCAACCTGGGACAGTGCCTCACCACCCTCA
>VUYV01000249.1:352528-378803 GCA_008711295.1 Anarhynchus alexandrinus
TTTTCAGCCCAAACAGATTAACTTGTCTTTTTTTTTTTTTTATTTCTGACGAAATGCTGGGTGAGTAGGGTGGCTGGGAGGGGAGAGCTCCTGTCTGGGGCTGCCCGCTGTGTCACTCCAAGAGCGGGTTTAGGATGACGTCCCCGCTGGAGCCCAGTGCCACTGGAAGGGGAAACTTGGCGTTTCCAAAGCCAGGCCTTGGGGAGAGCGAGTCCGCCCCTGGCGCAGGGCGGCTGGTGGATCTGGGGAGGACGCAAAAGCACAAGGAGCTGCAGACGTGCGGCCGTGAAGACAAGGCAATGCCTACCAGCGAGCTCTGAAAGGAAAGAAAGGAGAAAATCGCGGGGAAGAAAGAGGGAGAGAGTTCGCAGGAGGGTGAGCGAAAGAAAAGAGAAAAGCAAGAAAAAAGAAAGAGGAAATAATTCGGGGAAAGGCGAAGGACCAGAATTCTCAGAGCTTAATGGCTTTCCCGTTTGACTCTGGCGGATTCAAACACACAAAAAGAGTAGTTTCTTCTCCAGGTTTAGCCCGATGCGTAGCTGCTCCCCCGTGGGGGTACACGAAGAAGCGGTGCCGCAGCGTTGCAGGGTGGGGGGCTCGGGCTGCCGCAGGGCAGAGCATCGCGGGCCCCCCCGCCACGGGCACCAGGTTTTTTGGCCGTTACAGCCGCTTTCTTTTGTTGTTATGTAATCGCCGGTAATGAAAGTCCAGTTCTGAGAGGCTGCTTAATGCGGTATTAGTCAGTTGAAATATAAGTGTAAATTACATGCCTGCAGCTAGAAAAAAAATGGTTACAGCGGAAAACATCCCTCTTTAGTAGCGTACTATAATCAAGAGAGCTGATCAAAAAAAAAAAAAGAATTTTGATGGACCAGTTTTCCACTGGAAAATGCAGAATCCTCCAAATGGAACCATTTTCTGGAAATGTTTCATGTTGACCGGAATTTCTGGCAGAGATTTGAACTGACCCACAATGCAATGGATTCTTTGGTTTTGCCTTTCTCATTATATTTATAAGCCATTTTGTGTTTTCAACGCTATCGAAACATAAACTTTAACATGATTTTCATGCTTAGGCATTGAATTTGTTTCAGAATTAACATTCTGCTCTACCCCATCCTGTCCACTCCATTTTTCATTTCACTTCATGATGAAAATAAATGTAGAAATAACAGAATTTCCTGTAGGCTGGAATTTCTATTTTATAGCCACTTCTAGAGATCAGCAATGTTAGTAGTGGAACATTTTTCCCAACGTTATGCCAAGATGGAAGATATTACTTGGAAAATGTTTATCTCCATCGAAAAGTTTTTGGTAATTGTAGAAATGCCAAAGTTCTCAGCCATCTTCAATAAAATAGGGTTGGACACAGGGGGTGTTGTCTACACTGATGTCCAGAGCCACCAGTGAAGGGAACTGCAGTGCAAGTGTATGGCCCCAATTGCGTCATTTGGCAAACTGCACCCAACAATGCCGATGGAAGGAGGGGAGAGGTTGCACCCCTCATCCTCCACCACAACAAGCTTTGCTGACTAAAATGCATACTTTTATGGGAGTTGTGTCTGTATTATCGGTTTGTTGCTGGTGTTGTTCTGCTGACAGCTATCTTTAAGGCCTGTGAAAGGTGCTTACGGTGCTATGTGGGAGTGTTTTGGAGATGTTGTATCAGACAAAAAATTAACTTGTACCTTGGCTTGCAGAGCGCATGAGTCTTTCTCCATCCCCCAGCCATGAGCCACCCTACAGCAGAGAGCATCACAGCGAGTCCAGAACTTCCATTTGTTTCACTGAGGTCTGGATTCAGGTCGGGAGTGCAGGACTCTGGTGTATGGTATCAGAGATGGGCACCTTCCAGCCAAGGTGGGCACCAGCCACCCTCAAACCCTCTAGCCCCGGGGGTGGCACGGAAAGACCGTGTGAGGCAGTTTCTGCTGTGTGTGCAACAGCTCCAATCCGAACTGCGGTTCCCGCCTGGAGGTGATGCTGGAAGAGCAGTGTGTACATGCCAGCGAGCTTGTCCCTGGCTCTCCCGTGTCCTGGGCACCCTGGCAGCGGGAGTGCTTCCAGTTGTGGACTGTGAACTTGCAAACGCTCCGGTCCTCCTGTTCCTGCAATTTGGATTAGGCTCAACTCTTTGTCACCTGGAATGGGAGCGGACCTCTTGCAGGATGCCCACCCCAGGCTTTGGGTGGACGCGGTGTCTGGCCGCTCGCTCCTCTGCGGGAGGAACTCTCGGAGTTCAGCGCTCGCATCTGTGTTGCAAGCATTTTCTGTGCCTTTGTAGCTGTGCTTATGTTTCTCGCCGATGCCTCAGGGAGCACTCTGCGGAGCTGAAATAATGTCAGATCTGTTCTGCTCAGGGTGTTTCACTCCCTGGCTGGTAGGAATACCACAAGAAGACCAGATCTTGCAGTATTTCAGCCCCATAAGTGGCTCCTTGAGGCAAAAAAAGACCCGTGAAGAAGAAACACAAACACAAATACCAAGATATTTGGTTTCCCAGTGTGATCTTTCCTCCTCTTCTGCCGTTCGTGTACTTACTGGTACCAATGCAAAAATAAAATAAAATAAAGAACCACTCCAGTCACAAACCCACTATATGTGAAGTGGGTAGTACAGAGCACGGCTTATGGGTTTCATAAAATACTTTCACATACATATACAGTATAGGTATAGATGAGACAAAATAAATATCTGCATTTTAAACAAAATTTTGCCACAATTCTGCCGTAAGATATGTGCAGACTGGGTCCCGAGGACCTGATCTCGTAGACAAAACGCAACTCCACGTGCGTTCATAGGCAGAACTGCCTCGGGGCACCTCCACCTGCGTGTCCTGAACTGCAGCCGCCAGCGTGACAAAATCGGGCTGAAGTAAGCCCAAGAGCGAGGGGATCCGCCCACGTAAATGTTGGAGCGTGGCCTCGCAAAACGCGCTCGGGGGCACCGTGAAACGTGCGCTGATGGTGGTGCACGGGACACGGGTGTATCGGCCGTTGTCCGTCCACGTGGGTGCTGCTGAGCGGAGGAGGGAGCAGCCAGCAGGGGTGCTGGAGGCCAAGATTTGCAAAGCTAGTCAATGCCAAGCTCAGAATTTGCAACTTTTATCAGAAAAAAAACCCCAAAAACAAAACAAAACACCTTGTTGCCTCCTGTTCTGCTCTGGAGCTGCCTGTGACATCTCAGCCGCATTTGGGATGGCAAAAGCATTTGGTACCGCGTGGGTGGATGGGGGGGTGTCAGGAGGACAGTTGTTGGGTACGAGATAAACCTAAATCACGCTGTTCGCAATATCCCGTTTTTTTTTTCTCTGGGACTTGCTTCCATGTGCCAGGCTGGCCAGGGCAAAGCACAAGAGGGACTTTGGGGTGGGAAAGGGCTAACGCACCAGTGGAGAGTCGAGCTTTAAGCCTGTGCCTGGGAAAGGGTTCTTCCATGGGAAAGGGTTCTTCCATGGGAAATGGTTCTTCCATAGACGTCTCTGAGAAAACAAGTGCTTGTTTAGGGGCGGGGAGGGGCTGGACCTTCAATGAAAAGACAAAGAATGGTGGAAAGCGCTGCAAAAATGGACCACTTTCTTTGGAAACCCCACATTTCTCAGCTGAAACTTCTCTTTTGAGGGATGGTTGGATTTTTGTCTGCTAGTTTGGCGTACAGAGGAACTCTGATGGGTTGTACGTAAGGTACCATTTTCCAGCCAGGTCCATTCCTGGCGGTGCTTCACTTTCATTTGTTCTTTGTCATTTATTTTTCTCCTCTTTGAGACATTTTAATTGCCTAATCAGTTTGCGGAGTCAGCAGCATGTGACGTAGCATTCTTTCTCACATCTACTCAACCCCTCCTCCCCAAACAGGGGACCAGGAGTGACCGAGGTGAGCAGCAGACATCTCAACTAAGGCAGGATGGCAATGAGCAGACCACACAGCCATCAGAGAAGTCAGTGGACAAGTTATGGATCTGGCACAGCTGGAATGTAGAGGTGGTGGGGCACAGCTGGAGCGTAGAGGTGGTGGGGCACAGCTGTCCTTGGCTGTGGGGAGCAGCACAGCCTGGCAGGAGAGTCGGGCCTCATCTGAAGAGGACCGAATAAGATGTCCAGGCATCTTGGTGCCTCCTTACAGCTGGGATAGGCAATGCAGATGCATAGCTGCCCTTCTGGAAGGAGGAAGAGGGGCTCTGATGGAGAAGCCCTATGCCAGTCTGGTGGGGGTCTCAGCCTCACAGGGTGGCGGCGTTGCTGGGACATTTCGCTGTAGGCAGCGATGTTTGCGGCTGCTGTCCAGAGACAACCCTGGAAATTTCCTGGAATTCCAGGTCCGGAGCCAGCCCCTGCTCTGGGGAAGGAGGATACTGCGTCTCAGTCCATAAAGTCCCCAGAATGGGAGGAAGGGGCGAGAGACACACAAAGTCAGTAGTAAAAAGAAATGAAAGTCGGCAGCTTGCCACAGCGGAGTGCAGACTCTGCAGAGCTGCCTCTTTTATTGGCGCCCAGACTGGAGGGAGGTTTATGCTCTCAAACAAGCCAAATTGGAAATGGAGCGCCGGCCGGAGCCCTGCAAGCAGGCTGCTGCCCCCGGCGCCGGGGAGAGCGTGCAGCCACCCTGAAATCTCCTGCTTTCCCTCACCTTTCTCTCCTCCATCCTTCCTCCTTTCCACCCCTCCTTCAGTGCCCCCCTTCACCTCTCCCACCTTCCCCCTCCCGCTGGTGCTGACGTCCCCAACAGCTCCAGCCATCAGCTAACACCGAGAACCTCTTTTGGTGGTGGGAATGGCCCAGCTTGCTCAAGGGCAGCCAGTCTGGGTGGCCCGAGGAAGAATGAGGGAGGAGAAGGTATCTGTGGTCCTCTCTGTCTTCTGCTTTTCTGCTGAGTGTAAGGGAGTAATTTGCATTACAGTGACAACGTGCTGTGGGTCTGTCCTCAGGTTTGTGTCCTCCTGCTGTTAGGAGGAGAGGAAGGGTGAAGCATGGAAGACATGGAAGAAACACAGCTAATAGCAGACATGAAGGTGATGGCATAAAGAGGGGACCCATCGCACAAGGACCTGGGGCGTGATCTGGCACGGCGGGTGCTGATTAGCAGCTGAGTGCCAGATATGCCACGAAAATAATTTGCTCTTTAATGCAAAGCTTAAAGTCATAAAGGCATGGAGTGGGGAGAATTGGGTGTCTGTTCCTCAGCAAGTTCCCCAAGCCCATGCTGAGCAGGGCGTGGAGACCACCGTGATGCTTCAGACATGCTGAGTCCATGCTCTGACACCCAGGTATGTCAGTGAAAGAGCACTAGAGGCTGAAGGTGAGAGACCAGTTCCCAGTTTCTCTGGGGACCTGAGCTTTCTTCTGCTCTCCAGCTGAATTTTTTTCCACGCTGTTTCATTTATCCAATGCCTCAGTTTGCTGCCTGCAAAAAGCCCAAAGGGATTATGACATCTGTTGTCACATTAAAACGCGGTCTTGACGATGAGGAGGTCAGGTACCGTGGTGGGAGCGGTTACGGCCTGAAACACTGGTCTCGTCCCACGTGGTGCTCTACAGCACTGCTTCTTCTGATGGGAAAGGTCCTGCCAGAGTCAGCCCAGTGCTCCCGGCGTGTCTGACAGCCAGCACGCAGGAAAATCGTTCCCTCTCTTTCTTTCCTCCAGTTTTGGCTGTTGAAGCAAAAACACATAATAAAGTAAAGCGGGTTTTAATGACAATCTGCCGGCATGTTTAATATCCCAGCTTGAGGAATGATCCATCTACGTGCCGGAGCCAAGGGAAAGGATCTCGTGACTTCCAGTGGACACCAAATCAGTGTCTTTGCAAAAAGAAGCAAAGCTCACAGAGGACGGGGCTGAATGCTCACCACCGACCTGCAAAAAACGCCGTCACTCCATCCGAGCTGTAGATTTGGCGCTTGCTCTCCCGCAGTCGCTGTGTCCTACAGGTCCATGATGAAGGGAGCACCTGGGAGCTCTATGGAACTTTAATGAGTATTTTTTTCCTCCTGCAATGCTCAGTAAGTTCCTATTCTGCTCAGGGAAATGCACAGGAAGTTTTTCGTACAGAACTTTGACATCCCCCTCTATACTAATTCAGGTCTGAGAGAGGGATTCAGACGTGTGGTTTTGCTGCTCTTCTTTGGAGCTGAGGCTCTCACTGCATCCGCCGGATTTATGGCCCCAAACGGACTCTCTCATCCGGCGATCCTTCGTGTACGCAGAATTATTTGGACAACTCTCGTTGTTTCAGAAGCAGACTGGCTTCTGCGGCTCCACTGACATTACCTACTCCGCCAGGCAGGTGGCTGCAGAGAAAAAGGCTTATTTATACAACGCATCGGAATGCCAGAAGGGGATTCTTCATAGGGAAGATGAGAGACCTCTGGATAGGAGGACCAGTTGCCCTTTTCAACCTCGACCGGCAGGGGAATCCGGTCTGCTCCTGCCATCAAATAAACACCGCGTCTGCCTGTGGCAGAGACGGATTTTGAGCCGGCTGGGGGATGAATCCAGGGGACTTGTAGGGCTTCCTCTGCTCCCAAATAGGGGGGATGATGTAGCAAGTTCAGATGAAGGAGAAGGGGTTGTGATAACGACACAGAGTGGAAGCAGAGCCTCTCAAGCACAGAAGCTGCTGGTGGGGCAAACCTGGAGAACTCTGACACCTGAGAACTTACTGCCTGTTGATTGTGTCCCAGCATTTGGGGCAGCAGGATTTGGGACACTTGTGCAGTAAATCAGCAAAATCACAGCAGGAATGCAGTTGATTCTCAACACTGCAGCCTCATCCCAATGGAAAGAGGCCCGCAAGGCCAGGACGCTCAGGCTCAAAGTGGTAGCAGGGCTTATAGCTATATAAAAGCCAGGTTGGGGAAGGGAAAGGTCAACGAGGGGGCAACATGAAATGCTGATGAACCTCTGCTGTATTCATACATGTGGGTCAGAGCCAATAAATGTCTAAGAAGGGTGGAAAGAAAGGGTCTAACTTGTAATGTCAATGAAGGGGTAATACGAGTTTCAAGGACCCCTCTCTTCCACTGTAAGACAAAGCTGAGCATCTCCTTCTCCCCCGGCGTTTACATCACCCTCTGCCCTCTGCCGTGCAGAGGGCCGGCGCTGTGATGTAAACCAGCGCGGCCTCGCTCCCTGCGGTTCGATCTGCCCTCCTGGGCTAAGGATGCAGTCCAGCAGCTCTCCCCGAGGAGCAAAGCTCCTTTCTCTCCTAATTGAGCAGGTGGTAGCAACCTGGTATTTCAGGCACGCCGCCTCCCTTCCCAACCGCAGCGGAACTCCTGCCGCGGGGAGACTTTACGAGACCCACGAGAGACGCCGAAGGCTGACCCTTTCTGTCATTGGGAGAGAGGAACTTTCCGGTTACCTCCAAGCAAAAAGGACAAAGCGTTATGCGATATATTTAATAAAACAAGATACACACACACAGCAAAAAAAAAAAAAAAGGAAAAAAAAAAATAAAAAAAAAAAAAAAGGAAAAAAAAAAATAAAAAAAAAAAAAAAGGAAAAAAAAAAATAAAAAAAAAAAAAAAGGAAAAAAAAAAATAAAAAAAAAAAAAAAGGAAAAAAAAAAATAAAAAAAAAAAAAAAGGAAAAAAAAAAATAAAAAAAAAAAAAAAGGAAAAAAAAAAATAAAAAAAAAAAAAAAGGAAAAAAAAAAATAAAAAAAAAAAAAAAGGAAAAAAAAAAATAAAAAAAAAAAAAAAGGAAAAAAAAAAATAAAAAAAAAAAAAAAGGAAAAAAAAAAATAAAAAAAAAAAAAAAGGAAAAAAAAAAATAAAAAAAAAAAAAAAGGAAAAAAAAAAATAAAAAAAAAAAAAAAAAGAGGAAAAGAGGCCAGTGAGCAGGAAGGTAATGTGTTCATTTGAATAATGGGCAAAATCAAATTAATTCTACATTAAATAGTTCTGAATAAAGGGTTTAAGTCAGCAGTTTCAAACTTGTTTTCCTTAATTACTTTCCGTGTTTAATGTCATTAAGAAGATTAAAAATTCATTAACAAGAGTAGTAAAGTGGCAAATCAGTAAAGCTATCACTCCAGGTTAAAAACTACGCTGAGGTTGACACTTTGTACACTTCCACAGGCGTTGCGGGGAACGCTCCCGGGGAGCCGGGGCTGCTGCGGGGAGACCTCGCCGGCCCCCTCCTGCCGGGCCAGCCGGGGAGGTAGCCCGAGGGCCAGCCTCGGCATGGACGTGGCAACCACGTTAACCGTTAACTAAGCAAGACAGAAGGCGGCGTTTAGCAGAAGGGCAGCGCGGACCGCGGAAAGCGCGGCAGTATAACCCTCGAATATGGCACGCATCAGAAACAGACTCAACCATGGAGAATGGCGGGTACTATAAAGCACTAAGGCGTGTTAAGGCAATCCAATTGCTTGATTGGCCTCACGTCCTGAGCCCTCTATAGTGCGAAGACTCCGAGGGCACCGAGCGCCAGGGAACCACTGAGTTGTACCAGGCTGGCCCGTGGGGATCAGCAGGCAGGGTGGGGAAGAGAGATTTGGGGTATTTTTTTTTTCTCCTTTAGCGTTCAGTGATGAGAATATCCCCGGTCCCCGGGAGCGGGCACGCAGCTTGAGAACAGAATAAAGCTGCTTGTACAGGCAGGGCCACAAAAGCATGCGACTTTGTCGGCCTTTGGAAACCTGCCTCTTGCTGCACTCCCAAAGAGCCTCCAGGTGCCGGATGACACACAGATCCCATTGCAACCCATTTCAGGCAAGCGAGAGATCACCTCCAACCCCAAAAAACCTCTGGTCTAGCTCATAGAATCATAGAATCATAGAATCATAGAATGGTTGAGGTTGGAAAGGACCTTGAAGATCATCGAGTTCCCACCCCCCTGCCATAGGCAGGGACACCTCCCACCAGACCAGGCTGCCCAAGGCCACGTCCAGCCTGGCCTTGAACACCTCCAGGGATGGGGCCTCAACAACCTCTCTGGGCAACCTGGGCCAGTGCCTCACCACCCTCACAGTGAAAAACTTCTTCCTAATGTTCAATCTAAACCTGCNATAGGAGGACAGTGACTGACGGGCGTTGCTTGATGCTGTGGGGAAATCTGGAATTAAAACCTTTCTGCCCCAGCTTCCACGTGCTCATTGCAGGACCAGGCTTCAGCAGCACCGTCCTGAGATGGAAAAGCAGAGGCCACTTGGGGAAAAACAGCATTTGAGGTCTGAAAGTATGCTGGGCACCAGTATAGGTTAGGGGTGGACCTGCTGGGAAGTAGCTCTGAGGAGAAGGATTTGGGAGTCCTGGTAGATAATAAATTGTCAATGAGCCAGCAATGNCACTGTGCGCATTGTTAGTGCCCGTCAGTGAGAGCTGGTAGCTTCTCTCAGGTTCCTACATGAGACTTCCTGACCCAGAGAGCATATTATTCCCAGTTATAAGGTAAAGAAACTGAGGTACAGGACAGTGACTGACGGGCGTTGCTTGATGCCGTGGGGAAATCTGGAATTAAAACCTTTCTGCTTCAGCTTCCATGTGCTCATTGCAGGACCAAGCTTCAGCATCATCATCCTCAGATGGAAAAGCAGAGGCCACTTGGGGAAAAACAGCATTTGAGGTCTGAAAGTATAAGAAGTAATGGAGGCAGTAGATGGAGGTAAAAAAAGGACAAATCCTTGGACACGTGAAGAACTGAGGAAGGGGAAGTTTGCCTGAGAGTCCTGTTATGAGTGTGCGTTTGTTGCTTTTCATCAGCATCACTACACCCAGGGACATACACGAGATCCCAAGACGTGCAGCAGGTGGGTGCGGGAGGACGGAGTAGCTTTGGCTGAAGGCGATGGTAGGTCTTTCCCACGTCATGCACCGCTCTTTTTCACCTGCCCCCACAGAGCCCCTGGGAGCCCCCCTAGACCCCTGCTCTCATGCAAAAATCAAATCCCAAATTGGGCTGGTTTTGCATGGGTGTTTTTAAGAGGCTCTGATCAGCCAAACGGTGGCAGGAAGAAGGGTCTGTGGTTGCCCAGTGGGTGGATTTCCCTCTCCTTTATTTTGCTTAGCAGAAAACACATGGGTTTGACTCCTTTCTGCTCAGTTTGGAATAGAAAATTTTTTTGTCTTCAGTTGCCAAATTTTCCTCGGATCGGGAAGTCGGAGTCCTGCTTTGGTGACCAGTAAAACAGAAAGATCCGTTTCCCCCCCTGGTTTTCCCCGGCTTTGATGAGGGGCTCCCATCCGCAGGGCCACACGTCCGTCCCGCTGCTCCCTCCCAGCCACTGCGAGATCAAGCAAAAGCCCATTCTCACCACGGCCCTTTGTTCCTGGGGAAGCCACAGCAGCCCTGTTTTGGGAGCAGGTGGGAGGAGGGAAAGCCCTTTTTATTTTTTTTTTTTATTATTATTTATTTATTTATTTTCCCTCCCCTTTTATTCTTTTGCAAGCTTTAATTATCGAAGGACTGAATTTGAGCTGTTCCTGTCTTCTTCCTTCCTTCCCGGACAGCAGTTCTAACAAAGGCCCCTGGTTTGGGTTTGGGTTGGGTTTTTTCTTTTTTGTTTTTTTCTTTTTTTTTTTCTCCTTTTCTTTTCCCCTCCAGAGATCTAAGGCCTGTAATGAGATACCAACACCCTCTCCTTCCTACAGCCCCCAACCCAAACCCTCCGCCTCGCCAGCCCCTCCCTCTGCCATGGCACCCCCCCCGTCCCCTCCCCGCGCTCCCAGGGGAGGGAGGGCACCCGATACCCATAGCGGCACTGGGGACGGCTGCCGGTCCTCCTGGTCCATCCTGGGAGGCGAACGCGATAGAGTTACAAGGGAGAGCAGCTTGCAAACTGCCTCCGCTTTGATGAAGCAACATTTAATTATCTCCCTCTCCCCCAAGTCCTCCCCCAGTGAAAAAGATCTCCTATTGTCTGGGCTAATTTGTCCCTTTTGCTTAATTCCCTAACCTGCGTGCGAAACCCCGGGCTCGCGTTACTCCATCGCCCATCTCTCCCTCTCCTCTGCCGGTGCTGTGAAACGCAAAGGTAGGAGTCTCCGGGTGTCCTCCTTGCTCCCTGTGCCCCAGGGACAAATCCTGGGATGTGAAACCGGAGGGAACTGGAGGGACCCGAAGCACAAAGCACCCACAGCCCTCACTAATCAGCCATCATCAAAGAGGCGGTGCTTAAATGCCTCTGGAGATGGGGCTCCCATGGCCCAAGTGAGCTGCCAGGAGCAGTGCCTGGGCTCCTCACCATCCCAAGTGTGGCTACACCACTCGCATTGGGTGGGGAGGAGGACAGCGAGTGGGACTCATGCCTTGGACACCTCTCAAAGCTGCCTGCCCGCAGTTCTCCACCTGGAGGGACTTTGTGGTTGCTGAAATCCCGTTTCGGTTTTGGATTGGGAAGAAGGGGAAGGAGCGGAAACCCGTGAGCTGATTTATTTGGGTGTTTTCCTTGTAGCAGAGGAGAGGTGCCTGGTGCTGGCTGGTGGCACGTCCCAGGGCACTGGGCAAGAGCTGCCCCCCGTTCCCTGGGTGTGGGCTGGTGCTGGAGCTGTCTGGTCTCCCACCCTCCCGGTGGGTGCAGGGGCTCGGCACAGACCCGGGGGGTGCTGGCAATGGGAAGGGAGCGAGGGAGCGGACCACCGCTGCTCTGGCTCTGAAGCTGGCAGATAACCATGTGGGGGAACAGCCACATTTGCCCCCCAGCAGCGGGGACTTCTCCAGGGCTCTCCTGCCCACTGCAGCTCCCCTGCCGTGACCCCAGTGGTTTGGGGTGGCTTATACCATCGAGCACGGTCCAGTGTGCCACGGGGGCACAGCTAGGGAAGGTGAGACGGGATTCTGGTGAGCTGTGGGGTGGGTAGGACCAGGGGACTGAGGGACCGGGGAATGAAACCCCATGGGGAAGCCAAGCCTTTCCCCCTCGCCTTCCTCCAGGAGGAGGAAGACACCGTAAAANGGAGCACGGTCCAGTGTGCCATGGGGGCACAGCTAGGGGAAGGTGAGATGGGATTCTGGTGAGCTGCGGGGTGGGTAGGACCCAGGGGACTGAGGGACTGGGGAATGAAACCCCATGGGGAAGCCAAGCCTTTCCCCCTCGCCTTCCTCCAGGAGGAGGAAGACACCGTAAAAAGGCATCGAGTGAGGGGCTGGAAGGACTAGGGAAAGGGAGATGAAGGGGGGGAGGAGAGCAGAGCAGAGCAGTTGCCAGGTTGACTTGAGCCAGAGCCTTTCATGGGGGGGGGGGGGCAAGGGGCAGGGAACATGGAGGATCAACATTGTCTCCTCCAAAGAGGAAAAGAAAAGAGCGAGAGAATGCAGAAGGGAAGACAAAGGGAAACAGGACTTGTTGGGGGGAAGAGGGGGACGCTCAGGGATTGAAGCAGGCTGGGGTCCAACTTAATAAGAAGCGAACCAAAACAAAACCCAAACAAAAAGTGACTGGAGTTGGCGGTGGGCACCCCCTCCCCCAGGCAGCCATCCCCAGAAGGCAGTGAAGCTGCCTTTTCAAACAGCCGCCTCACAATAAATTCATGGCAGCCAGGGCCGGGAAACAGGCTGCTGCAATTTAAAGGAAGCGTGGATTTGCATATTGAATTAAAATTAAGAGCTAATTATGCAAATAAATTATGACATTTGGCAGGAGAATTTGCTTCAAGATCATTTATTACGTTCTTTTTATAACAGTGCGAGCGTTTAACGGTCAAAGACAATATTTTAAAGGAAAATTAACGCAAGATTATTAACCTAAAAACAATTCCACATTAATGAGATGTATTTCTCTTCAACTTCTCACACCTGGCTGCCTATTGATGCCCAGCCAGGACTGTCTCTCAATAATTGGCATTTTTTTTTTGCAGGCAAATATTGAATGAGGTGGTGAACGTTGCTTTGGACAAACTCACTCGGGAAAATTCCTTCAGGGTTTTAGCTTGCTGGTCTGTAAAGGAAAGTTGTGAAGGTCACACAGGCTTCGCGTCGTTCTCCTGTGCGCGGGGACTGGCCGGGTCCGGCTGCGCTTGGGAGAGGACACCGCGCTGACTACCCCATCCGCATGCGAATAAAAGCTCCCCCGCTAAAAGGTGCGTGATTGCTTCTGGGAAGAGAAATAAAACGAAGGTCTTAAGAGTTTGCGGTCATTAAAGATCCTGTGGCATTTTTATTTATTTATTTTTTTCTCTCTCTCTCGCAAGGTGAGGGTTGTTAACCCGGGTGCCTTGGCTCCTCTCCAGCTCGGGTCATTGCTGCCTGCCCTGTGCTGGGACGCGCAGGTGGGACAGGCGCTGCCCTTCCCGTCCCAGGATGGCAGTGCACCGGCCACGCGGTCTCACCAGCGGCCAGGATCCTCCCACCAGGACTTCAAGAAGTCCCTGCGCTGGGGTTTGGATCAGGAAGGCTCGCTGGGACCCTGACGGATGCGGATGGCTCCAGGACCCAAAAGCTGCCTGTGAAAAGCCTCTGGACCAGGGTCATTCCACACAACTGAGGTGGGTACCTACGCTTAGGTGAGCAGTTGTGCTTCTAGAGGATTGCCTCTTCTTCAAATAGGGAAGAGGCCCGGCCATTTGGGTTTTGATATGAAAGTATCTAAAAATAGAGTTTTCTCCCAGAAGACAGAAGGCGCTTGCTCCAGCGCTCCCGTTTGCCTCTCCCTGTGCCGCAGCCGGGCGGGATGCCAGGGAACGGGGAGGCTACGTTTGCAGCCAGGTTGTAGGAGGTGTCGTTGGGAGTTACAGGAGAGCTGTGGCCAGGAATGACTGGAGGGGAACAAACTATACCCAAATGGTTTAGGAAGTGAGAAAGAGTCTTCCTCAAAGATGGTACTTTGCAGCCTTGCCGAGGAAGACCAGGGTAACACGGCACTTGTCCTTCAGTCGTCTTCACTCCTGCTTTGTCTCCAGCCCTGGCTGTTCTCCACTGTGATCTGCACACCTCTAGGGCGGGATGGGACACCGGGATCCACGTTGGTTCTGGGGTTTCCTTCTGTTCCCGTTCTTTACCTCCACGTCCTAAACGTGCCCTCACAGGGCCACCTGCCTTTGTTATAACCAGGGTTTCCTGAACTCCACACCCTCCCAAAGCTTGAAGGGACTTCACCCAGAGTTCGATGGGCATTTCCCTTCTGAGGCAGCTGGAAGTCTGTCTTTCACGATTCTTCCATCTCCTCTCTCAAGGGATTTTCCCCCTCTCAAGTTCAAGGTGGAGAGGACATTCCCTGCTAAATCAGTCCTGGCGCGCAGCGTACAATGGTATGCAGAGCCAACCACAGGTAACAAATTGTGTTGCTATAAATGAAGGGTTTGGAGCCAGACAAAATGTGTGACATTCGAAGTTCTCAGCTCTCCTCCCTCAGAAAGGCAATCTGTGACTTCTGGACCCTCCTTAATGACCCAGAGCCAGATGGAAAATAATATTAATAATAATAAAAGAAACAAAGAAGGGGCTGGCGCATTTTTTAAATAAAGAAATTTCCCTCATCTTGCGGTTAATTTAAAAGGTTTATTTCTTGAAATGAATCCTCTTCATCAAATCTCCGATCCTTGAAAATCAGTGCAACCTGCCTCTGTGGATAATGAATTGATTTGTAATGTAAATTATATAAAACACCCTCCCCGCCAGCATTTGTGTGTGAGTGTGTTTAATCTAAAGCGTTTAAGTCTGAAAATGAGCTTCTCCATCAAAAGTCTCGATTCCATTTACATTTCTTGCATACGAGTCAATTTGTGCCTGACCCAGTCTATAAATCACTGCCAAGGAGTGCTGTGTCTGTACCTCTCCTCTTCCCCCACCCCCTCCCCTCATCCTCCCATCCTTGCACATGCTACGTTCAAAAAGGCATCTTCAGACGCTGCCTATAAACAGCTCCCAGTTCTCCGGCCAAGTGCTGGCCGGTGGAGGAGGGACCCCGGCCCGGAGAGGTGTGCAGCACGGGCAGGTGGAGGAAGGGAAGTCCTGCTCAGCTTCTCCTGGTTGCCCGGGAAGGATCTCCCAAGGAAAGGTGCCCTCTCTCTTGCTGGCTCCTTTCCAACACATGATTGCTTGACTGCTAAAGGAGCCCATGGCTTAAGGGTGTTAGAGGCTGAGGTCTTCTACTGGTGTACCTCAACGTGGTCCTGTAAAATCCATGGAGTGCGAATTATTTACACCACCAGAGGCTTTGGCCCTGTCTTTCTCTCCCCAGTTCTCTGATCACGCCAACTTTTATCCTTCATCTCATCCCATTGGCGCTGAGATGACTTGGGTCATACCTCCTCAGCTTGCATCCTGGGTGTTGCAACCAGTGGGAGGTGCCTTCGGGGACAAAGGGCTCCCCTCGCTGGTTGGACCTCCATACGACAAGTGCCTGAGGCCCTTTGGGAGAGCAGGGGAAATGAAAAGGGGGGGATCTTCATGCAATCTGGTGACCCATCTGGGTGCTGACATTAGAAGGGGCTTAGTAGCCATGCACCTGAGGACCAGGCAGCCAGGAGACTGACCATTGACTCTGGTCTCCTCTGTGAAACATGCAGCTTTTCACAGAGAAGTATGGTATAGCTAAACACAACGTGAACGGGGTCATCAGCCCATCATTGGTGCTGGCAGGGAATTTTGTGACACACTTCTTTTTCTGCTCTATTTTTCCTTCAGAAAAGGCACAACTTAAACTGATTTCTAATGTCAGGGAAAAGATGGAATCAAGTTTTGGACCATTTCATCAGTCCAAAAATGAAAAATTCCGATATACTGCTGGTGAAACAACTTACTGCTCTATTTAAGGTACAGATCCAGTGACAAGAAATTAACAGTTACATCAGCCAAAAAAAAGAACATGACAAATGCTAGAAGAGCTGTAGGAGATTTCCCCATACACTACATTCAGGTTTCCCCATATATTTATACACAAAGATTTACAAAACCAACTCAACCAGTCCTTCTTGAACTCTTGCTCTCTCTCTTCCCAGAGCAGAAAGATGCCTGCAAGTATTAAGAAGTCGGAAGACAGAATGTGTCCAGGTCTCCAAAAGAGCAGGAGATGAAGAAGAGGAACCGTGGTCACCTCCCCTACCCAAAGTCACTTCACGTTCTCCCTCTGTGAACCTTGACATGCCCTAATACGGCTCTCTCTGAGCGTCCCATAAGAAGCAAGACCCATCCATTGCCATCTGCCTGGTCTGTTGTCCACCAAAAAGGGAAAGACTGATGTCCAGCCAAGAGACGTGAGACTTCAGCTTGAGTAGGGAAGTCAATCTGAGGTCACAGTCTTCTGGAAAGACTTATATTGGTTCATAGACTTACTACCAGCACGATGTTGCCACCCTGTGCCTCGGTTGCTTACCTTTGAAATAGGGTTAGTGGTTCCTTTCTCCCACCTATCCTCAGTTTAAATACAAGGTCTCCGGAGGGTGCGGCGTACGTTCCTGTACGAACACACAGCCCTGAGGACGATGGGGAGTCTGGCCTTGGAGGAGTTCCTTATGAGCTGCTGTAATGCAAACAGTAGGAAGAGTTTTTCCTCCAGATTACCCCAGGGGATTGAGGTCAGACCTTCAGTGAAGGAAGACACAAACCTATTACCAGTTTCTGTGGGGACTAATACAATTTGCACTTCGTTAGAGGAATTCAAAGTGATTTGTACACATTAATTACTCCTTGCAGCATCCCAGCTGGATAAATATTATTACCTTCATTTTACAGAAAGGGTAACTAAGATGTAGAGAAGTTCATTTGTTTGACTACAACTGTACAGCATGCCGATGGCAGAAGCCGGGAATAAACCAGGAGAGGACGGATTGCCAATCCCTGCCTGCTCCGAACCTGTGGGTCCCAGATATATTTCGCCCAGAAGAAAGGTGGTACCCTGTGGGGCGGGTACCACCGTGACGGGGTTTGGGTACGGGGTGGGGGCTGGCGCGCGCGGCACAGCCTGGGGAGCACCGCTGAGCCCCGAGCCTGCACAGCCTCCCAAAGACGGGAGGAGGAAATGAAAGTGCAATTAGCTGGAAACAAATGAATTCGTGTTGCATATATTTCCCAAGCTGATGGGTTGGTGAATGAACCACTCGTCATTTCGTGGAGCAGCATCTTTAAAGATCTGTCGAACAACTTGGAAAAAACACAGCTTTTCTGTTTCAACATTTTTTGCAATATTTCTGAACATTGCCCGCCCTGGTTTCAGGCACAGGCGCTGCTATATTTCCATTTTTTTTTTCATGAAAGGGAAATTCTGAAGAAGTTTTGGAGTTGTTTAAACTTCTCACCTTGAATTTTTCAAACTCTCATGAGTGTTGCATTGACAGCATCAGCACATGGCCTACAGAAATAAAAATATTTTGTACTTCAAATACTAAACCCTCTTTAGGCCTGTTTTCCTATTTTTCTTGTACTGAGCCAGTTAAAACAGGTGATGCTCCTCTCTCCAGCAGAAATGTTTAAATGTTAAAAGTCAGAGATGCAAAATGAAACAGGGAACAAAAAGCAGAAGCAAAAATAGGAAACGAGAATAAAAAGTTTGTTTTGAGTTTCATCAAGAATTTCTTCATATGGGTGTTGGGGGGTGGAAGTACCTTAAAAAAAAAAAAAAAAATCCATTTTTTCTGCAAGAACGAAAGACGTGCCCAGAAACTTTCCAGCCATCTATAATCTGTTGCAACAGAGGGACTTGGTGTTTCTTGGCTCACAAGATGGGACACAGAGTGATGAAGCTCCCGTGTGAGCTTCCCAGAGGTGGCAAAATGGATTCTCCAGGTGAGACAGAGCTGAGAGCATTACAATAACAATAATAAGCTCCCGATTTAATTAGTTACGTTTGAGCTGGTATCCTGTAGGGTGGTATTTTTCAACCTGTGGTCTGCAGATTCCTGGGAGAACATGGAATTGTAAAGAGAGAGATATTGTAAGGGAGAACATTGTAAGGAGATTCACCAAAGCTGTCCAGCGAATGGGGCTTGGGAATTTTCTGGGGGGTGCTGAGCCTTCATGAGAGATTTTTTTCTAGGGATCCACAAATCAAAGCAAGTTGAAAGCCACTGCGGCAGGATAATGTTATATTGATTGCTTTGTTTTTGCAGGGGATAGATTTTGTTTAATCTTCCCCTTCCTTACATGGCTTGACACCATTAGTTTTATCTTCACTGACATCAAATATAAAAAAATCACCGGAGAAGAGACTTTCTAATGGGTTTTGTGCTACTTTGGGGTGGGTGACAACACAGGAAGCATTTTCTGGAGCACAACAACTCTCGTTTAAATAAGTAATTGGGTAGCACAGAAAAGCATGGGATTGAAAGGGACGAGAAGATCTAATCCAGTGCGGCTTTCAGAAGAAATTGGGATCCAAAATAGATCGAAAACCTCGAAACTACGGGGCCTGCTGAGAGCTGGACAGAGGGAGTCGGTGAGCCCTTCCCTGGTTTGAGAGCCTATTGACCTACCTGTACCAGCATGATGGGGCAAAGGCTGTGGTGAGGTGGGTGTTACTGGGGAAACCTTTATTTGATGAGGGGTTTGGTCAGCGGTGGGGTGCGGTGGGAAGCAGCACCTCCTCCCCAAGGGGAAACCTTTATTTGATGAGGGGTTTGGTCAGCGGTGGGGTGCGGTGGGAAGCAGCACCTCCTCCCCAAGGGGAAACCTTTATTTGATGAGGGGTTTGGTCAGCGGTGGGGTGCGGTGGGAAGCAGCACCTCCTCCCCAAGGGGAAACCTTTATTTGATGAGGGGTTTGGTCAGCGGTGGGGTGCGGTGGGAAGCAGCACCTCCTCCCCAAGGGGAAACCTTTATTTGATGAGGGGTTTGGTCAGCGGTGGGGTGCGGTGGGAAGCAGCACCTCCTCCCCAAGGGGAAACCTTTATTTGATGAGGGTTTTGGTCTGCGGTGGGGTACGGTGGGAAGCAGCACCTCCTCCCCAGGGATAGGCACGCGCTGGAGGACTGTAGTTTTGGGATGGGGTGACTGGGATGGGGAGGGCTTCCCTGGGAAACTGCCCTCCCCAGCTCCGTGTCACCCACTGCCACATACACCCGAGCTCCCAAATCTGGTTGTCCCCAGGCATGGTCCAGCCCAGACGGGAAGCCGGGAGGGAGGCCGGGGATGGATGGGACACAGCTTCCGCTCGACAAACGCCAACTTGTTTCTCCTCCTCTTCTGTCCTTCACAAACTCCTGGTGCCCGTCGCCCCGCCGGCCGCTCCGAGGGTTTTAATAAAAAGGGAAACCAACATTTGACGGGAGCACAGTAGGGAGAGGAGAGGCGGCGTGGAGGGAGGGGGTGCCCAGACAATGTACCCATATGGAGAACAGAAGGATGCCGGGGCGGCCGCATTCAGAGCCCGTCCCTCTGTTCTCCCTGCGCCCCACGGCCCCTGCTCCGTCGACGGGCTCTTAACATAACAAGTGAGCCGAGGGGGCGGCCAGCCCCGTGCCCCCCCCCAGATTCCTCCGCCCCAGCCCCTGTCTCCCAGCTACTGATCCCGGGCA
This sequence comes from Anarhynchus alexandrinus, assembly GCA_008711295.1. Classification (NCBI taxonomy): domain Eukaryota; kingdom Metazoa; phylum Chordata; class Aves; order Charadriiformes; family Charadriidae; genus Anarhynchus; species Anarhynchus alexandrinus. The sequence continues at coordinate 371,914 of VUYV01000249.1, forward strand.
GCGCAGGGCCCTTTGCCGCATCCTCCCCGCCGGTACACCATTGTCTCCCAGTCCCTGTGGTGGGAAAGGATGGCCCCGGGGTCCTCTCCTGATAAAGGCAGGGTGGGGGAAATATATATATACACACACATACAAATATATATGTTTGTATATATGTATATACAATAAATAACGCAAGCCAGCCAAGCCCTTCAGGCAATTTGAGCTCCGTCTATTGTTCAGTGGGAGGGCTTTCCTCCCTCCCCTCCCATCTCCTAATGAAATCCCCCAAGCCCTCCTCGTTTCTCCCCCCGCCACCAAAGGGTACGCACACGGGCACGCTCTCAGGGACTTTGTCTCCTGCGGTTGGAGCAGCACAGGCTGTCAGGATGGGGAAATCCTTTATTTGCCAAGGTTGTTGGTGACAGAGGCTGAGCCATAAACCCCTCCAGAGCCTCCTCGAAGCCCTCACCACCCTCTCTGTGTGCTGGCCATTTGATTCAGAGCATCCCTTCACCCTCTTTCGCCCAGATGTACCCCTGCTTTCTCCTCCCTCACCCCTGCAGCCACCCGCACCAAGCCTGGCTGTGGCTGGAGGGAAGAAGATGCAGAATCGATGGCTTCTCTCATGAAATCACTCAGAATATCCTCTCAGAGCCCCAGGTCCTGACCGTGGGGTCACCCGCCTGCCTGTGCCTATATGTACAGCCGCCTCCGTTCCTCAGCCTCTTGGTGCCACCCAAGACACACTTGGCAGGGATGGGGCAACCCACCTCTCTCTCTCTCTGTCCCCATCAGTGTAGGGTGCCCCTAGGACCTCGCTTCTGACTCCGCTACTGGTTTGCAATTGACCTTGGGCAGTTTTAGACTTTCCCCTGTGATGCTCGTGACACTGTATGGAGGGGAGCCAGAAAGCACCTTGGCAAATGACTAAACCACGGTCCTTCGCACCACATCTCTGGCCGCTGCCCACACACCCCTTGCCTCCAGGCTGACCCTCACACCTGGTCCCCACGTGCCTTCCCGGAGCGGCTCTGAACCGACAGTCCGAATCCTTCCTGCCTCCGCCACCGAAGGGAGAAGGCGGCCGGGGAAGGAACGAGGAGCTGCGCAGCTCTGAAGGTCACCAGCCCCGGGCGCTCCCTCCCCTGCGGCAGCGAGCGCAGGCAGGGGCCATGCCTTGCTGGCAGGCAGGGGACCGCCTCTGCTCGCCTTCCGTCCCCTGCACAAAAATTTCTTCACATAGAGAAGATGAGTTCTCCTCCTCCCCCACCCCGGGCGTCTGCGTCTTTTTGCCTCCCATTGCAGGTGAAACTGCTGACGGCTCTCCCTGATCACTAGCCACGCTGGCTAGTGGCTAAAGCAGTTCATTTCAGACCCTGCGCAGGTATTTCTTACCATATATTATAGTGAATAATGTATCCCCAGCCATGCAGCACAAGGCTTATAAGGCTATCTCAGTATTCTGGTGACAGCTTTAAACCACTCGACCATTGACCATTCAGGTCTCATGGTTTATAGAGTCACCAGCACACCTTGACAGGGTTATAGCCTACTTATTGGTATAAAGCATGGTTAGGGATACATTATTATAGCACGTTGCTTCTGAAACAGGGCCGTGGGCCACCGGTGGCCTAGAGAGCCCTTGCTGGTGATCTGCGAAGGGTTGTGCGATGTGGACAGCCCAATTAACATCCACCTGCCGAGCCGCGATGAGCAGTTGTTGGAGTGACCTGAGGGACAAGTGTACAAGTGTCTAAAGGGTGGGTTGAAGGAGGATGGAGCCAGACTCTTTTCAGTGGTTCCCAGTGACAGGACGAGGGGCACTGGGCACAAGTTGGAACATAGGAGGTTCCGTTCAAATACACGGAAAAACTCCTTTCCGGTTGGGGTGGCAGAGCAGTGGCACAGGCTGCCCAGGGGGGTGGGGGAGTCCCCTTCTCTGGAGGTTTTCAAGCCCCGCCTGGATGCAGTCCTGAGTGCTGTGCTCTGGGTAATCCTGCTTTGGCAGGGGAGTGGGACTGGATGATCTCTAGAGGTCCCTTCCAACTCTGAAAATTCCGTGATTCCGTGACAGCGTTCACTCTCAGCTCCTGGCGAGCGGGAAGCATGGGTGGCTTGGACAAGAGCAGGGCTGCAAAGAGCTGCTTTCTATGACAGCGGGCACCCAACTGGGCCTGAAGACCCCTCTTCAACACTGGTGATCCAAAGACTTTGCAGTCCCCATGGTCTTTTTAGCCTCCAGCAGCCACCACGGCTGAGGCCCCCTTGCCACGAGGCCGAGGAACGCTTTGAAGAGCACTGCTTCCACGCGACACGGTTTACACCCACCTTTTCTGGGCTGCTTCGGGTTGGATGTAACCTCACCATCTCGCTTCTGTACAAATGCCAATTTGGTTTGGCTCACGCTAAATGCTCATTAACAATTACTAGAGTTAAGGTAGGTAATCGCTACAGCTAAGGTTGAAAGCCGACTTTTCTTCTGACGCCAGATCCCAGCTCTGCCACCTCTTCCCATCTCCCACAGGAAGGTTTCTTCCTTGTTTCCATTGTTCCAGCTTTGCTCCCCAGATTAGCGATTGTATTACAAAGTTTCTGAGGATCGTTTGAATCGCCTTTGAGTACAACATGCGCTTGTTCTGGTTGTTATCGCAGAGCTGGGACAATTTAACAAACAACTCAGGTTAAAAATGTTGACCTCGGGTTGCTTCCTGATCTCATTTGATTTGTTAAATATTGAGCCAAATTTGGAGAAAAATTACCTTGGTACTTTGAAAGCTCTCAAAACTGGAACTCAGCAATAATGCAGCTGCGCTTTAAAATTTCTCTCCCTGCACTCCCTCTTTAAGTGCTATTAAAGGATATATTTGTTAAGGATATTCCAGCTGTAGGGCTGGTTAAATGGATCCATTACGGAATTACTACATGCCAACGTTCAGGATGCCTCTGAAACAAATGGACCCATTTCCTCAAATGTTATGTTTAAGTCTCAGTGAGCTCTCGACCACGGCCCCGTTTGACATGTGCCTCTTCAGTGTCTTTTCTTAGTTTTCTCTGCAGCCTTGATCCTGCGGAGATTTACGCCTGTGATTAACTTTAAGCATGTAAATAGTCCCTCTGAATTCAACGGGATGGTTACCACCACCGGTGCGAGCACCCACTGACGGGGCTGAGGCTGCCAGATGTGCGCAGTTCGGGCTCGGCCAGCTGCACAGACCCGACCCGGCTCAGGCATCCTTGCGGCATCGCATCTTACCAAGTCAGCCAGAGCACGCACCGCACAGCTTTTGTGCCAGCTTCAATTTTCTTCCAGCTTTCTGCAGGCTGTGGGGAGGGGGGGCGGGGGATGACAGGCGATATTTTAAGGTATAAAGTCAGAGTCACAGACAAATAATACCGACTGCACATTGAGTCTGCCAGGAGAAGTTAACCTGTCAGCACTCCCTGAAAGGATCTGAATTAGCAGATCAGCTTCACATCAGATCAGCATTTGTGTCATGTGGCCACAGTCTTTCTGACCCGGTACTCGGAGCCCTAAAGCCTGACTTTCTCGCCTGTTGAATCCAGGCTTCAGTAGGTTTAAGACAGCGAGATGATTGCTTACCTTTGCACAGTAAGTTCTGCTGCTGTGAGGCTTTAGTGGAGTTTTTAGACAAGGGGGATAAAAATCCTACAATGTGTAGATGTGAGGCTATTAGTCTTCCCATACTCTTTTTCACCGAAGAAGGGGAAGGTGCACGATACTGAAGACGAAGTCAAATAAGCAGAAAAACTTTTGTGGATGTAAATGTTTACTGTGTTTTCATTGCCTGTACAACCCGGTACACATGGGGGAGAGGAGTGTAACAGGGGATATATTGCTACCAGTGCACTGAACAGTACAAAACCCCCTTCAAACCCCACCATTAGCAGCTGGGCAGTACGTGCGTGGCACTGCAGGGGGTGAGATGGCACCGATGGTACGCATACACCGAGACTTACTTGGGACAACTCGGCTGCTTTGCATTCAGCTTCTCAGCTCAGGTTTCCACTTCAAGTACAATCAGTCCCCGAGTCCACGATCACACCTCTCCTTCCCCGAACACGAATCTCTTCGCCAGGTCCTGATCTCCCGCCGCCGGGCCAAGCGACACCAGTCCTGAACCAGGAGCGCAAGGGGAGGAACCAGACCCGCCTCTGCAAAAGGACAGATAGATCATAGGGCAGATGGAACAACCGAGGGATACGCAGCTAATTATATGCACAAGTGTGGGGTATTTATTACTGTAAAATGCTCACAAAATTCATAGGCACCTAAGACTTACGATGGCATTATCCACCGCCGCCGGAGAATTAATGGGCAGCCTTTTCCCTGCGCTAAAGCAGACAACAGAGGGGGGTACTCTGTCATCCAGGGGTGAGAGCGGGGAATGAATGCATATACAGTACTCCCCTCTAATGCTAATGGACCCTGGCACTGAGATTAGATTTACACCCTCCCTCGAAACGGACACCGGGGGAAGGCAGCTCCCCCGGGCTGCCTTCTGAGCGGCGTGGAGCTGCCAAAGCTGCTCTCTGCTCACCCCGCCTCGGCCCCCGCCGGCCCCCACGCCAGCCAGCGCAGCCTGCCCTGCTCCCCACCTCCCCCCTGCCCAGCTGCACGGAGAAGGACCGCTGTCATCTTCCTCTGCCCGGTGCCCCATGGCAATGGCGAGCAGAGCAGCGCTCGTCCCCCCATGCGCGCTCCCATCCCGGCCCCCAGCGTCAGAGCAGCGCTCCTTTGCACGTACCCACCACCCCACCGTGGATGCTGGGCAGCACGGATGGCGTTTCGGTCCTCAGCACCATGAGAGCACCACGCCATACTATGGAGGGTTAAACTAGATGATCTCCAGAGGTCCCTTCCAACCCTGACTATTCTGTGAAACAGTCCTTTTACGATCTCTCTGCGCCTCAAAGAAACAAAAGCATGGAGAAATTATCCTTCCCCCTTCCCTCCCGTCATCTTTACTGTGGGATGGGAATGGGATTTTGGGCTGAGGAACAACAAACCTAACAACAGGGAGTGTGTGACTATTGAGCTTCAACTTGCAGGCTCAAGATGCTCAGGAAGAGAAGGACAAACAATCAGGAGAGTTCTCGTGGATAGATTTTTTCCATCCACGGCTCCACGATTGACCCAAGCCCCTTGAGCAGAGCCAGAGCTACTCCCCAGCCCTAGCCCTGGCAGGACCCGGGGCTCAGGAGACACAGCCTTTGGGACTGGGTGGGAGCACGGTAGCGCCCACACGCCTCCTACCAACACCGGAGGCCCCACACTGAAGTGGAGAGGAAGGACTCCCACCCCGGGTTGGAAGGGCCCGGCTTTGACGAGCGGCCTTCCTTCGTCCCTGGCGGCGGGCCCGCTCCCGGGCAGCGTCACTGCGCGGCGGGAGCGACCGTGGGCCTGCTAAAGAACCCCCTCGCAAATCATTCACACCAACTTGTTTAAAGGAGCAAATGGGTTTAATTATTAGTTACAATCTTGTCAATAATTATCGCCCCATCTGTGGGTAATAAATGGCAGCTTCTCACAGACTGCATCATTAGAGTTTAAGGACACCAATGGGGTGCATTAAAATGCTGAGGAAAGCATTGATCTGGTGTAAAAATGCTCTTTACAAATTACAGGCACGGGTCAAGCCCGCCACCGAGTCCTCCCTCTTCCCATCTGATGCCAGCCTGGCCTCTCCTCGCCTCCCGCCGCGCATCCTCCCAGTGCCCCCAGCCCACGGCTGCCCGAAAGACAAAGCCCCCCACCCCGGTCTCCGGGCATCTGGAGCTCACGCAGGACGCTGGGCTTTACAGAGCGAAGGCTGGGTGGGAACGAAGGGGTTGGCATGAAGCACCACAGCTCCATCCTGGTCAGCTCTGCTGCTCTGCTCCCACCGCGGAGAGGGCTTTGGGCATCTTCACCGCAGGTTTTATCCAACGGGCGAGACGAGTGGGAACACGTAGGAAACGTTTCCCCAAATGCAGCTACTTCTGGGGTGGAAAAGCATCAGTCATCACACAGCGGGACTTCGCAGAGGAGAAATGATAACTCCTTTTCTTTTTTTTTCTTTTTTTTTTTTTCCCTATTTGAACTGCAGGCTGGAATATAGGCCGGCAGAATGTAATTATCCAGGCTGGAATTTGGCCAAGATGCTGGGGCTAACAGCCCTACTGTTTCAAAATATGCCACAGTACCCTAAATGATCACATCTTGCAGGATTTGATTTTGCATTTCATCCAAAACAATGTTGGGAAGTGGATGAGTAGGGTAAGCATTAACCAGTCCCGCTTATCCCCACACCTGCTGAAAGTTCAGCCCAGAACGGCTCCTGAAAATTGTTTTCATTTTCTGTGCAAAGCACTGAAAGAATTCAGTGGGTTTATCCCCTTTGCAAATCCTCTGCGAGCAGTTTCCTTTTTTTTTTCAGTGAAAAATATATCAACTTTCAGAAGGGGAAACTTGAAGAAAGCAAAATATTTGCATTTGAAAACAAAACAAGGGGGAAGGGCATTTCTTTCCTCTACAACAATATTTTAGACGGACTTTTTTGTTTGGTTGGTTGGTTTTTTGGATTTTTTTTTTTGATTCAGCCTGCTAGGACAGACAGAGGATTAAGACAGCAAACGGAATGGACTGGCAAACAAACAAAAAAAAATACTGGCAAACCAAACTAACGCCTAAATGAGTCTTTGCATGTACAAGTGGTAAACTCTCCATCAAAAAGAGCGCTACGTTGACAGCGTCGGGCTGGACTACCGCTGAGCCACAGTGCAAATAAACCTCCTCCAGCGCCCATCCACAGCCCTGCCGGACACCGTGCCGCCCCTGCTCGCAACCCACCCCCCGTTATTAATCACCTCCAACCCCTCTCTGCTCTTTCGAATGCTACGCAAATATT
>VUYV01000249.1:384960-395623 GCA_008711295.1 Anarhynchus alexandrinus
TTTTTTTTTTTTTCCCTATTTGAACTGCAGGCTGGAATATAGGCCGGCAGAATGTAATTATCCAGGCTGGAATTTGGCCAAGATGCTGGGGCTAACAGCCCTACTGTTTCAAAATATGCCACAGTACCCTAAATGATCACATCTTGCAGGATTTGATTTTGCATTTCATCCAAAACAATGTTGGGAAGTGGATGAGTAGGGTAAGCATTAACCAGTCCCGCTTATCCCCACACCTGCTGAAAGTTCAGCCCAGAACGGCTCCTGAAAATTGTTTTCATTTTCTGTGCAAAGCACTGAAAGAATTCAGTGGGTTTATCCCCTTTGCAAATCCTCTGCGAGCAGTTTCCTTTTTTTTTTATATCAACTTTCAGAAGGGGAAACTTGAAGAAAGCAAAATATTTGCATTTGAAAACAAAACAAGGGGGAAGGGCATTTCTTTCCTCTACAACAATATTTTAGACGGACTTTTTTGTTTGGTTGGTTGGTTTTTTGGATTTTTTTTTTTGATTCAGCCTGCTAGGACAGACAGAGGATTAAGACAGCAAACGGAATGGACTGGCAAACAAACAAAAAAAAATACTGGCAAACAAAACTAACGCCTAAATGAGTCTTTGCATGTACAAGTGGTAAACTCTCCATCAAAAAGAGCGCTACGTTGACAGCGTCGGGCTGGACTACCGCTGAGCCACAGTGCAAATAAACCTCCTCCAGCGCCCATCCACAGCCCTGCCGGACACCGTGCCGCCCCTGCTCGCAACCCACCCCCCGTTATTAATCACCTCCAACCCCTCTCTGCTCTTTCGAATGCTACGCAAATATTGGCCGAAGGGCGTACGCTCCGTTTCAAAGATAGCTCAGATACAGCGCCGCCGACCAAACTTCTCGGAAAGCAGCAGCAGGACTCGCAATTTCTCCTTTTACTTCACCGAACGAAGTTTTTCTGCAGAATAAACTGTGCTTTCGGCTGACTCAGGCTGTTCGCTCGCTCTCGCTGCATTTGGCTAATCATCCCCCCACAAGGGAAAAATAGGAAAGGGAAAGGTAATTTTGAAAAGTCAAAAGATTTCATTTCCTATTTTGGAGAAAAGGATCATTATAATTGATTTTTCACGTTGAAAATGTCTTCCCTCTGTGAAACATAACTGCTTTGATAAAAAGGACAGTGGCTATCTGTAAACAACACGTTCAGAATGGAAAAATTACAGCGGCCTTCTGTTTTACTGGAATAGCTCGGAAAAAAATCCACCTTAGGTTAACTGGGGAAAACCAAACCTCTCTTAATTTTCGGTTGGACAAATGAAAGAAAATGAATGAAAGGGTCATTCAGAAGCAATTTCAGATGCCGCAGCTGCTGGGAGCCCAAGAGGAGAGCGTGGAGCATCCGATCAGCTCTGCAGCGTCACCAGTGCGTGCGTCCTACCGCGGCCTCGGCATCTCAGCTCTCCACGCGTCGTTTGGTGAAAATCTCAAATTGTCGCTCATCCACACACATGACCCGCACTGAGATGGACTGCCCCAACGCTGCCATCGCCCAGCTCACAGCTGGTTCCCATCACATCCCTCTCTGGTGCTGCAGGGAACGTAAAGAAGGAAAATAAACTGAAATGCAGGAAATCAACATAAGTCCCCAACAGAGGAAGGACATGGACCTGCTGGAGTGTGTCCAGAGGAGAGCCACGAGGATGATGCGAGGGCTGGNTGGGGAATGTAAAGAAGGAAAATAAAATGAAATGCAGGAAACCAACATAAGTTCCCAGCATAAGAAGGACATGGACCTGCTGGAGCGTGTCCAGAGGAGAGCCACGAGGATGATGCGAGGGCTGGAGCACCTCTCCTATGAGGAGAGGCTGAAGGAGTTGGGGCTGTTCAGCCTGGAGAAGAGAAGGCTCCGCTGAGATCTTCTTGCGGCCTTCCAGTCCCTAAAGGGGCTACAGGAGAGCTGGGGAGGGACTTTTTACTGGGGCATGTAGTGATAGGACGAGGGGGAATGGCTTCAAACTGGAAGAGGGCAGGTTTAGATTGAACATTAGGAAGAAGTTTTTCACTGTGAGGGTGGTGAGGCACTGGCACAGGTTGCCCAGAGAGGTTGTTGAGGCCCCATCCCTGGAGGTGTTCAAGGCCAGGCTGGAGGTGGCCTTGGGCAGCCTGGTCTGGTGGGAGGTGTCCCTGCCTATGGCAGGGGGGTTGGAACTCGATGATCTTCAAGGGCCTTTCCAACCTAAACCATTCTATGTTTCTATGATCCTATGAAACGCCACATTCAGTTCTTAATTTGTAGCCATTCGTACTCTGCTCCTAAATATCACGGTAATTCCTTTAATTTCCCGAAAACGTAAGTGAATCCTAAAAGCCGTGTGACTTTTGGAAAGAATGTATTTCCGGCAGCCTGCACCAGAAACGAATTATTCCCATGCTGTAAGGCACAGCGCACAGTCAGGTCTGCCTGAGAACTGGCGCTGCCCACTGCACAAACACAATTCCGCCGGCGAAGCCTCCAGCCGCGTTCATAGCGCCCGTCCTTCAATTTTGCTCCAGTTTAAGAAAATGCTCTGCCACTTCATTGAGCGACGCCACGCCACAAGCGGTTCGCAAACAGCCTTGTTTGAAGAAGATACGCCCCGGCTGATTTGGCAAATCCCTGAGCAACGCATTCAAAATAAATCAGAACTGATCGGTGACCAGTTGTGTAAATAGAGGGAACGGAGGACCTGGCACAGGTACACCAACACCGATGACAATTTGCTGAGTTCACTCCAACTAATTTTTACCCTCTTCCATTTCACTTTCCGCAACGTTCCCAGCAGATGGCTTTACGGTGAGGGACGCGTCGCAACCCAGTGCGCGATGAACGGACGGAGGAGAAAAAAAAAAAAAATCACAAAAGCACATTTAAAAAATTCCCCGGGTAAATATTTGCATTGGAAACTGGACCTCAAGATTCACCGCGTGCAGTCAACATTACGGGTCCGCTCCCAACAAAGGCAACTTGAAACTGGGAAGCGGGGTCGTGAGCGGAGCTGGTCGGAGTCAGCGTAACCTCCCCAGCGCCAGGGAACGGCGTCTTTTATTGCAGCTGAAGATCCTAACCCTGCATTTGTGCGTGTACGTGCCCGTGTGTTCGCACGTTTAATGCAAACGCACCCCAGCGTGCGCACGCTCGCGCATTCTTAAAAATGTATGTGCGTATCTTCCCATATTCACAATGAACTGTTTATGAGCAAGCTATCAAGAAAGAGTTTTCGCTGAAATTATTCAGTGGATGACTTCAAACAATGAATACATCGCAGGAAATGGCGATTGGCTCCAGAGCGATCCGCGAGCAGAAAAGAAGGCAAAAGCAGTTGAATAAATGGGTGGCTATGAATTACTCATTTAGCTGCATTATCTTCTTGTGGTCCCAATTCAGCAAATGCCTAAACACCCACTTCCCATTAAGGGCATGAATAGTCCCATTGATTCAATAGGGTTATTTTCTCTGCCTTCCGTGGGGCAACTCAAATACTTAAATTTAAGCAAGTGCTTCAAGTGCTTTGCTGAATCAGGAGGTATGTCCGCACTGTATATACCTGTGTTATACAGAAGGTCAGATTAGCTGATCAAAGAGTCCTTTATGGTCTTAAGATCTATAAATCTATGAATAAAACCAGCCTTTGCTGGAATTGCTTCTCCATAACCTTCCCGAGCACTGAAATTCATCCACACCCCAAAAATATTAATAAAACACTCCGTACTTAACTCTTTTCATATTATACTAAGTACGCCACTAAATAAACCTCTTAATATTCCAGTATATTTTGCAATGAACATTTTCCCGGTACGCTAGAGCGATTCCTCCTTTTGTGCCATCCAGAACACAATCCCCATGAAATACTGCAGTAAACATTTCTCTGAGTACTACAGCAAACACTACCGGCATTAGCAGATTAACCATTCCACTGAGCGCCATATTAAGCACACGTTTAAATACTGAGAGAAGACGTATAGCCTCCTCTTTCCACTGCGCCTCGTTACCCTGCCGAGATCCATATTTTTCTGCGCGGCGTCCACCGGCCCTGCGCGTACCTGCTCCGCTCCCTCCCCTCCCCGCGCCTCTGCCTCTCTTTTTCTCCTTCTTGTTTTGTTCATCCCGGAGACGTTCTTCTGGCACGGAAAATTTGTCCGAGGGGGCGGGAATGGAGGAGGGGAGAGGGAATAAAGGAAGGGCAGAGGATTTGGCGCGTTGTTCGACCACAAAATCAACAACAAATCTATTCTGTGGGCGCCTCTGCCGCTCTGTCTCTCTCCGCGTTGGTGAAGGAACGGGTCACCTGGGGGTCCCCCCTCCCTGGACCAAAAGAAGTAAGGGGTGCTCCGAAGTAGCAGGTCTCGACGGGCGTAATTTGGAGTTATAAAGCATTGTTTGGGTTTTACAGGTGTGCGTTAATGTCAGCGAAATTACCAGGCTCAGAGCCTCCAATGGATTCATCTTCAGCAAGTGTTTAAGAGCCATTGACTCGTCTCTTGTTGCTGACAAACCATCGAGATTCAACCCATGGTTCTGTTCAGCTTTTCTCCTTTCCCTCCTCTCTCTCTTTTTCTCTCTCTTTTTTCCTCTTTTTTTTTTTTTTTTTTTTTTTTTTACTAGCAATTTGATGTTTGATCATTTGAGGCAATGAGGCGGAGGGTAATTTACGTTATCAGGGAGGTATGAGGGGTGCTGGGAACCCAGACGCAAGGCCCATTCGCCTGCTAAAGCGCCATCGTAATGTAATGAGACTCCAGTCAAGTGCAGCTAGTAATGGAGAGGAACATTTCCCATTCATCTGCCTACCTGAGACTCCACCGAATACGACAATAACTTTTGCACGGGAGGAGCAAGGAGGGGGGGGACACGGCGAAGGGGGGCCGGAGTCTCCATGGCACGACTCCCTCCATCCCCTGGAGAAGAACCACAACCTCATCCTTTAGACCATCGAGGGCAGGAAATTACCACAACTCGGGAAGCCACAAAAACAGGTTGTTGGAAGTGCTTAACCCTTCTCGGGTCCTTTCTGGCAAGCCCCCGGTCAGCACAGACCCCCCCCCCAGCCTTCCCCACCGGTCTGTGAGCGGGTCCCCTCCGTGCTCCCTCGGCTGCTGCAGCCCCCCGGGGCAGAGCCGGACCCCCGTGCGGAGGGAGCTCGGAGAGGACGGGCGCCCCAGAGCAGGCCACCAGGAAGATGCCTGCACGTCAACTAGCAGAAGTTGAAAAAAGGAGGAAAACAATTTCCCAGAAGCGCTCCAAGGCCATTTCTGTCCAAAGGGGTTTCCAAAAAAAAGCCCTTTTCCCTGATTGTCCCTAGCCAGCTCCATCACCTGCCACCTGCGCGGCTTCCTCTTACAAAAACCAGAGTTTTGAGAAACTCCTTCCATTCGTTTTTAAGTGTGGCAACGGGACACTGGGATTGCATCAACCATTTCTTTTAATGCCGCTTTCTAATATCAGCCAAAAGACAAACAAAAACCCAATCCTGCCCTAGATGTCAGCTCCTCGGGGGGGTGGGATGTTGTTTCCCGCGGCCGTGCCCGGAGCAGCCCCCTCCTGCCGTACGCTCCGGAGGAGCAGACGCTAACTGCGGTGTCCCGGGGACGGCGCGGGGACCCACGGGGATCCACGACGAGGATGAGCACGTTCACATCACCCTGCCGCTCAGGGAAACCGAGGCGCAGAACAGTGCCCCGTGCCGTGCCGCGACGGAGAAAATCTAAGGGCTTATTTCTTTTTTCAGACAATGAGTTCCCAAGGATGCCGGGAGTCATTTCTGCCCTCCCACCCCACCCCAAAACTCTGGTCCCCAGCCTTGGCCCTTGCCTGTAAAACCCTCCCCGGCTGCAGATTTGCTTTCCACTCTGCGCAGCGCAGCCACGGGGCCTCCCAGCAGCGCCGCAACAACAACAACAGTGATACCCACCACCAGCAATAACCGTGATGATACACATCTTCAAGTTCTCGCGGGCGACCCTGCCACTCTGCACACTTTGTTTGCAAGCTGAGGGTAATTATAGCTTGAGGGAACCTCCTGGGTGCAAACAGATCTCCCGGTACGAAGACCTCGATGTATGTCAAGGGGTGTAGGTGGCCAGGGCCAGATACAGGGGCAGGAGAGATTAATTTCCTTCATCAGCCTGTCCCAAGCTTTCCATTCGTTCCCAGAACTCGGCCCGAGAGAGGGAGAGAAAGGAAAGGAGAGGGGGAGCGAGAGGGAGAGACCTCAGCTCCCCCTCGCAGCCCTCACCGAATTCCTGCCACATGGACCCTTCCAATTATATCCACGTTTGAAAGGCTGCTGTCAGGATGAAAGGCACAGAGCAGTAATGAACTGACGATTAATTTGCAGTTGGCTCACCCAGCGCGCGAGCGTCTCTCAGGCTCGCTGCGTGCGGGTGCTAAATATGACGATGTCAGCAATTGTCAGCCAGAGCCGGGGTTACCCTTAATAAGAGTCTCTCTCTCTCTCTCTCTCTCTCTCTGCTGCCCTATTGCCCGCCGCCGGCTTTCAGGAGCCCCGGCTCGGCTCCCCATCCTCCCAACGGCGAGGGGAGCCCCGGACCAGCCCAATAGCTGCCAAAGTTGCAAGAGGAAGGGAAAAGAAATGACCCTCTCCCCTGGCAAAGCGGCGGGAGCAGCTGCCAGCGCTCACTGCCTCTGCCCGTGCCAGCTTTGACCTGGGAGAGTTACGGCTTACGCTGGCACCAAAACACCCCAGGACGCGAGCGGGCACGTGAGCACCGGCCGTGCCTGGGCTGGGATCCTTTGCGCCTCCTACAAGTAGCTAAAGGGTGGGTTGAAGGAGGATGGAGCCAGACTCTTTTCAGTGGTTCCCAGTGACAGGACGAGGGGCAATGGGCACAAGTTGGAACATAGGAGGTTCCGTTCAAATACACGGAAAAACTCCTTTCCGGTTGGGGTGGCAGAGCAGTGGCACAGGCTGCCCAGGGGGGTGGGGGAGTCCCCTTCTCTGGAGACTTTCAAGACCCGCCTGGATGCAGTCCTCAGTAATGTGCTCTGGGCAATCCTGCTTTGGCAGGGGAGTTGGGCTAGGTGATCTCTAGAGGTCACGGAATCACGGCATTTTCAGAGTTGGAAGGGACCTCTAGATCTCTAGAGGTCCCTTCCAACTCTGAAAATGCCGTGATTCTGTGATTCCTAAACCAGCGGCAAATATCGCAGCCCCTTAATCCGCGCTTAAAACAAACCTCTCGCTCTCCACGTTCAAGGCAGCATCGCCATGTAGGAGGGGACATGATGGCCAGGGAGTGTGTGACTGACCCCGAGTTTCAAGCCAGAGCTGTTGCAGAGGACCGTCCTTCCCGGTACCGTGCAATACTGAGTTGCCAACAGCTGTTTTTCCGGTAATGCATTAAGGATCGACATATTCTGATGGGCTCTGGGCGTATTTCCTCTCCTCCTCCAGCCTTGGCAGGGAGGCAAGAGGCACGCGCTCGGGGACCACTGTGCGGAGCGCTGGGCGGGAGCACGCAGAGGGCTCGGCCGTGGTCCGAAGAGTGCCGGCTAACCAGCCAAGATGCACCGGGGTGCGGGAGGGACGCAGCGGAGAGCGGGGGATTGACAGGGCTGGGAATACAACCTGCGTCTTCTGCATTAAGGGGTCCGTCATCGGGTCACGGGGGAACGCCGCTTCGCGGAGGGAAGCACAACACCTGCTCAAAAGACACAAATATTCAGAGTAAAGAGCAATCCCCTTGGCATCACACAAAGACACCTCCGGAGCGCTCCCAGGGAGCCCTACAAAACCCATCCACCCTTCCACATCCGTCCAAATTCACACACTTCATCTTCTTTCCTCATTCTCACAACGGGAGTGGGACCCGGGCCTGAGCCATTAGTCACTACAAATGCGGTTAACCTCAAAGAGATATTTTCTTCAACTGTCTGAAGTTGGGCACCCCAAACAGCCGGGCAGCTTTGAGAATCTGGGTTCAGGAGGGCTGTAATAAATTCTGCTATGGAACAAGCATCGGAGACCTGGGACACAGCAAGGCAACGTCCTTTGATGGATGTGGGGCGATGTGTAGGGCATTAGAAGAGTTCATACGGCTGCTTCCCAAAGGCCTGTAAAATACATGTCACACCTCTCTAGATTACTGGACCTGGCTTCACGTTATTCTGTTGGGATCTGAAAGATGGGTGGACTGGTTTCAGCTTGGGCATGGACTTCCAGAGCTTCAGAGGGCTGATTAGCAGAATATGAAAATCAGCTGCAAATGGCTGAAAAGCCTCTTCCTAGAATTATAAACCGGTCACTGCACCCTTCCTGCTGCAAATATCGCCTGTCATCAGTACATACCCCAGAACGTGCATCAAATCCCCAACAGCTGCCATTATAAGTGTGGGATTCCTGTGCAGCCCACGTGCTCTGCTATCATGTCATTGTTACCCTTTCCACTCCATATAAACAACACTCCTCTATGTCTCCCTGTGAGGAGAGGCTGTAAGAGTTGGGGCTGTTCAGCCTGGAGAAGAGAAGGCTCCGGGGAGGTCTTATTGCGGCCTTCCAGTCCCTAAAGGGGCTCCAGGAGAGCTGGGGAAGGACTTTTTACTGGGGCATGGAGTGATAGGACGAGGGGGAATGGCTTCAAACTGGAAGAGGGCAGGTTTAGATTGAACATCAGGAAGAAGTTTTTCACTTTGAGGGTGGTGAGGCACTGGCACAGGTTGCCCAGAGAGGTTGTTGAGGCCCCATCCCTGGAGGTGTTCAAGGCCAGGCTGGAGGTGGCCTTGGGCAGCCTGGTGTGGTGGGAGGTGTCCCTGCCTATGGCAGGGGGGTTGGAACTCGATGATCTTCAAGGGCCTTTCCAACCTCAACCATTCTATGATTCTACGTTTGCCGAAGCTCTAATGCCAGCAGATTCAGTAGGTGCCTCAAAGCCTCTATCGCTGCCGTTAGCTTTATCATCACGGCTCCCCTTGCAGATGTCCAAGCCCACTGGTGTTACTGGGCCTGGGATCAAGCGTTTTCCCTGCCCGCTGCTAGTCTTCATCTCTTTCATGGAGATGCAGACATCAGCTGAGAGGTATTTCTCCTTGGGACAGTTTTTCTTAAGAAACTTCACATCAGAGCTAGCTGGAGCATCCTGTGAATTCGCGGCATGGTGTCGCCCAAAGTAAGAAAAAAAAAAAAAAGCCCTAGAAAAAAATATTCCAGAAAACTGTGTGCCTTTTCTTTTGGCATTGTGAAAAACCCTTCCGATGGTCGGTTCAGAGTGACATTTAGTTCTATTTGGATGCTATTAGACAATGTTTACAGAGCTCAGTCACCAAAAGCAGCATCCTTTTTCACCTTGAACAAGACATTTAATTTAATCAAAAGGGATGTTGTGGGTTTTTCCCTGCTCCCGGCCTCTTGGTTTGCAAAAACAAAGTCTCCACAGAACCCAAGTCAGATTATGGTCAGGTATGTGTGTCTTTGAAACTGCCTGCAACTAGGAAGTCTGCCGTTCCCCCAGTTCTGGTACATATCTAACTTTATTTTACTGCTACAGTCTTGGGGTGCCCGCACAACTTACCAGTCACTTTCCCTGCATGAAATCGCATTCTCTGTCTGGAGAAAAACACAGAATGAAGAAAGGCAAAAAGATATTCAGAGGTGGGATCTCCTCGCAAGGCCATTGCTCAGGATGGTCTGAGGCCCATCTTGGCAAAATGGGCACATTACTCCTGTCACAACCCCCAGAGTACCCCGGCAGCGTTTGATCCCAGGTCCGGCCATACCAGGATGACGAAGGGAACGGTGGTGATGGCCCTGTGTCACCACTGGCTCTGCGTGTACTTCACAGAGGTCTTTCGCTTCTGGGTGCGGGTCTAGATGTACCTTCTAGGTCTTGCCATAATCACAGACGGGTTTTTACCACGTAACCCCTGTCACCAGAGCTTGGAATTTCAGGCACCGCTCCTAACGTCGCTCTCCCTCCTACGAGGTGTCCTGCCAGCGGGCGACAGCCCGGGTCCAGCTCGCGCACCACCTTAAAAAACTCGCCTCAAAGACAGCTTTCCACAAAGATGCCTTCCGCGCCGCTTTTCCTGCCCACCGAGCGCGCCTGGGCCCCGGGCGAGCAGCTTTTTGGCTTTCCCCGCGCCTCCCACCCTGCCCGGCCCCCCGCGGGAGCTGGCTCGGCGGCCGCGCCGTGGCTCGGCGCGGAGCGGGAGGTAGCAGAGTCACGGCACCGCTGCCACTTGGCAGGCGCTCCTAACGACACCGCGTCCCCAGGAACGCCGAGAGCAGCCCTGGGAGAGCCGAGGGCTCCTCTGCAAAGGAGACCTGAGCCCTTTAAGGAAGAGAGAGGAGCAGAAATCAATTGTCTGCTTTGCCTTCCTCCCCGGGCCCCCCTCTCCCCCTCCTCCATCACCACCACCACCACACACGCACCCTATTCACCCTGCTGGAAGGTGACATTTGCTATTAACCTTATATTGGGCCATTTTGTAAATCAATGTCACTTACATTTAATAACAAGTGTAATCAAAGGAATTATGCAAATTTAATTTGATGCTTCTTGAATTATGCAAATCTGCACCACATATAATGGCTTCTGACATGTGCCCAGTTGGAGAACGTTCCATTACCTCCTCTCTTATTACCCCTATTATTATTTTTATTTTTTTATCTTGGGGGGGGGAGGCGGG
>VUYV01000249.1:395633-408133 GCA_008711295.1 Anarhynchus alexandrinus
GGGGGGGCGGGGGGAGGAGGGGGTGGGTGGTGGGGGAGGGGCGGGGGGGGGGAATGGGGATGGGGGGAATCATTTCCCATGAATGGCTTTGCAGGCAATAATACTATAAGCCTCTGATTCTAAATTACTGCCCTTCCAGTCCTATCTCCAGCACGATATTACTCTCCTTGGCCTCCTCTTCCTGAATTACCAGGCGAGCTGGGGGAGGGGGAGGGAAGAGGGGAGCAGGACCCACAGAGTGGAAAATGCAGGACGAATGGGTGAAAAGGGGTTTCAGGGTTTTTTTGCTCCATGGCCACCCCAGGTACCCCCACATCCTTATTGCTCCCGCCAGAGCCCCGGGAGAATAGCTGTTCTTTTCCCATTTGGCTTTCCCACCGCTTACTGGTTTCCTTGCACGTGACCCCAAGATCGGGGAGAAACCGCCACAAGATGGACGTGCCGCAATTTGCAACGTCTCCTCAGAAACCTGGGGGAGCTGCAGCCAGCGACACCCCAAGTTCCTCCCTTTACAAGGACTTCGGTGTCTGCGGCACCAGAAGTCAGCTTGGACCCACCTCTTTCTCCACGGCTTTTGCGATGGGGACGGCAAGAGGATTTGACAATCACCGAGTGGATCTGAAAGACAGTGCAGTGATGGCAGTAGAATATGTGACTCTGTGCCACGTTTTCCTCCGCTGGACCACTCACAGCAACTGATGAGTGACTCTTGCCATGATAATTTATGCGGTGTGACCTTGGGCAAGGCTGCTCCCACCTCTGTGTCTCGGTGTCCTCACTCTTCTGCAAAGCAGATAAAGAAATTGGTCTGTCTTTTGGAAGGAGGAGAAGAAAAAGAAGACAAAATGCATTTTTAAAAATCTGTATGCTCCTCTAATGTGAACTGATACACATTATGAGGGCACAGGACCGACACGGCTCCATCATTTCTACAAAGCAAAGAGTCACTACTGTCAGAAGTCTCCCTGCTCTAGATTTGAGACGTGAAAGGCAGAGGAGGATTGCTACACTTCCCAGTTTACACTTGCCATGTTTCCTTCCAAAACTCTTCCCAGAAACACTGATTTTTTTTTCCTCTTTGCTCTAAATATTTCTGCTCTATTACATAGCCCTACAAGACCACTTTTTTTTCTCTAGTGAAGGATAATTTCCAGAAACATACTCTGCATTTAGATTTTAAACATAATAAACCAGAAAATATGCCCAGATTATTTTTTTCCTCCTTGTCAATAGTTCGAATTCTTTTTAAAGCTAAAGAACAGGGTTTTTTTGTTTTAATGGAAGGATTTTTAATCTGTTATCAAAAACACACTCTCACAGAAACTTTGGTGAAAGGAAGCTGTCCCTACTCTGCCCAAACTGAAAATCATTTGAATTCCATTGTGGAAAATGCCATGTTTCAGCCGGTCCTTGATAATACGGCTTCCACTGAGGATGGTGGGAAATGGATGTGCTTACCCTACTTCAGGGCTCCACATCTACTGGGCTTGGAAAAGAAACCTGTGACTCACCGAGAGGATGCTGCTGACATTGCCTTTCAAGCCTTGAGAGCGTCACCAGCAGATCTCCAATGCCATCGGCGCTCCACCACTGCCACCACTTCTCCGTAGAGCCCGTATAGAAACCAAGGTTGGATCTTCTTCTCCAGAGCTGCGGCTGCGGACAGAAATGCTGCTGGGAGGCCTCAGTCCAGCGTCTTCTCTGGCCCTTGTCCAGGGAGCCCGGCCCCGTGCTCTCCAGCCCCCAGGGCTGCGGTGCCTGGAGGGAGGGTGTCAGCAGGAACATCAATAACCGTGTCTGGCACTTGCTCACCTCGGCCTCAGGTTTTTGATTCACTGCCCAGAGACGGTGTCTGTCATTAGGAGGCTGAATAAAAGAATGAAGCTCATTTCAGAGGCAGATACATCAATAACCTCTGAAGTCCTCCTTGGCCCAAGGCTTCTGGACTGCGGAGAGGACAGAGAACTTGCCTTGCCTTGCCTTGCCTGGCCTTTCCAGCAGGGGACCCCCATTTCTCCCGTGGACGCGGGGGTGGCCAGGACCCCCTCCCAGCCCCTGGCGCCAGTCGCGGCACTAGCAGATCAGCAGGAGGGTGCCCATTGCGAAGTGCCGCAGCTGAAGCATCGCTGCTGCGGGTGTCCACCTCACGCAGCCCTTGGCCCCGAAGGTATTTCTGGGGAAGCAGGTTAATGAGCGCACGGAGCTGAACTTGTCCCCGGAGTTCAGCCTGCTGAGGTCAATGGAGGTACCAAAGAGCCCGTAGGGTCCTATTCCTGAATTCAAGAGGTGTGTAGCAGATGGAAGCGCCTCTCCTGCAGAGAAAGCTCAGCACACAACATGCTGTCTCATAGCTGGTGGTTCTGGGCTTATCTCTCCACAGAGCTTTTTAGGAGGATGTCTCTGAACAACTCCAACCGTGGGTATTGCAGGATAAAAGGGTCTACGTTGGAGTTTGCTGGGAATAGCTGTCAGGAACAGCCCCGCAGAAAACGTCATGCACGCTACACAACAGCCAGCAGCACCAGGCACAGAGCTGACATCAGTGATGGTTCTGTCATGGGCTCAGGGCTCTCTGCGTGTTCCTCAACTCCAGCCCCAGCTGGAAGACACCAGGTACAACAGAGCAGCCAGAGGAGCCTGAAAGCGAAAGCCTTTGCATCAGGCAACCCTTTTCTTAGGTCCCGATGCCGTAGGCTGATTCAGAAATGGGCAACGTGAAGTTCCCAAGTCTAGGCTGAAAGACCTTTGTGCCATGGCCGGGAGAGGGAATTCGCTTGGCTGGAGCCCTGTGGGGGGCACGCTGGGCTTCCCCAGGGGAAACAAATCGAGCGGGGAAGTGCATCTGAAAGCCACAATTGACACAAGGGTTCTAAAAGGGACTGCTCCCAGCAGGAGGCCATGCTGCTTGAAGTTTCCTTGCTCTCCCTTTCCCTGGAAACCACAGGCCACCCCTTGCAGCTGCTTTCTCCCCGCTAAAACGGTAACCAGCTACGAGCCATAAAAATGCCGAAGCACAGACAGTCTGGGAGTCTGATCCGATGAGAAAGGACACGCTGACAAAATGACCATGAAACATCATGAGAAGCAGTTTGGAGGGCGCAGGCGGGGACAAGTGCAAGAGAAGAGTTCCTGGAGGAAGATGGTGAAGGCTTCAGAGGCAGCAGAGACGGGGGTGAAGGAAGGCCCCTGAGATATCTAGCAGCCATGTGGAGAGGAGTTTCCCAACGCCCAGAGCAAACATCATCCAGTGACCAGAGCAACTGGCAAGGTCTTTTTCATTAAAATAAACTTCTAAATAAGAGCTGGAGAAGAAATGAAATTATGGACAGTCCTACTTCTGACCAGGGTCCCAGCTCTCCCACCGCTGCTTACACTCGGCCAGGGCGTAAGGGAGCTAACGGGTGTCCTACCCGCTCTGTGCCTCAGTTTCCCCATCTGTAAGGAGGAGATGACAGGACAGCCACTCACCTCACCGGGCTGGCACAGACCCCACCAGCAGTGGCTCTTCTGCAGTGTCACTCCATTGGCATCAGTGAAGGAACCTCTTGCTTAGCAAAGAAAAAAGGGGGGCTGAGGACAATGCCAGGAGGGAAGATCTTCCCATTTACCCTTGGCCTGGCAGTGCCAGAGGACAGGGCGTTCCACTGAGAAGGCACCAAAGTTTCTCCTTCCTTTTAGGGCAGATGACAGGAGGACAGCAATGACGTTTGATGCAGAGTGGGTCATCTGTAGGAACAAGACCTAAGAGTTAGACAAGAAACACAGGTAAATGTCACATAGAATCATAGAATGGTAGAATCATAGAATGGTTTAGGTTGGAAAAGCCCTTGAAGACCATCGAGTTCCAACCCCCCTGCCATAGGCAGGGACACCTCCCACCACACCAGGCTGCCCAAGGCCACCTCCAGCCTGGCCTTGAACACCTCCAGGGATGGGGCCTCAACAACCTCTCTGGGCAACCTGGGACAGTGCCTCACCACCCTCACAGTGAAAAACTTCTTCCTCATGTTCAATCTAAACCTGCCCTCTTCCAGTTTGAAGCCATTCCCCCTCGTCCTATCACTCCATGCCCCAGTCAAAAGTCCTTCCCCAGCTCTCCTGTAGCCCCTTTAGGGACTGGAAGGCCGCAAGAAGATCTCCCCGGAGCCTTCTCTTCTCCAGGCTGAACAGCCCCAACTCTTTCAGCCTCTCCTCACAGGAGAGGTGCTCCAGCCCTCGCATCATCCTCAGGGCTCTCCTCTGGACACGCTCCAGCAGGTCCATGTCCTTCTTCTGTTGGGGACTCCAGAGCTGGATGCAGTACTCCAGGTGGGGTCTCACAATAAGAAAACAAAAGAAACAACTTTCTCACATAAGAAACTAAACAGGTAGGTCAGCTGATCTTTTACAATGAGCTAATTATACGTTTTGTTATTATGTTTTTAGAGGCTTCTAGGCTTTGTGTTACATAATTTAATCACTGCAATGAGCTCCAGGAGTTAAATGTATAGAAAAAAACTATTTTGAGGACGAGTATTGTCTTCCAATAAGCATGACTGGGGCTTGCAATGGACAGAGTCTCTCAATGCCCATTTTAAGCTGGCAGGGACCGGATGAAATGCAGAAGCAGCAAAGTGGGGACCAGAGGGAGCCAGTCTCTTTTGGAGCTCCTTCCTCCCATCACCCTGAAAGTTTTGTCAGATCCTGCCGGCACGAAACCCCACAGCTTGCTTCCCACATTGAGCTGGGAAAAGTCCTGACACGCGGGTTAACGACAGAAAGAACATCTAAAATCTGTCAGATGCGGAAAAAACAATGAGGCCCCATGGAGAACTCTCTCCGTATCCACTTGCTCCAAGGTCCACCTACCACCGGCCCCCGGCAAAAGTCAGCATCACCCTGCTCCGGCTCCCGCTCGCATCCCAGCCCATCCCCTGGTTCGAGCGGTGGTCCCACATCTCTGCTGCCTGCAGCCGGGCCCAGGGACGCAGGGCCTCACTCGGAGGGTCTATCCCCAGCAACGCCGCCCAAGCCACCCATCTGAGCGCTGCTTTTCGCCCAGCGGACCAAACTCACCCCGGTGTGATCCTCTCAGCGTCAACGGAGCCCCACGGAGGGTGAATCCTGCTGGCTCAGCCTCCCTCCTTCCCCCGATTCTGCGTGCAGAGAACACGGAGATCTTTTTTGCTCTCTCTCTCTCTCCCCCACTTCCATTCCTGCCCGGTTTTCATTACTTCCATTCCTCCTCCCTGAACACAGGGGTGCACCTCTGCTCGTAGAAATCCCGCAGAGCTATTCCCGCTTCATCCCGGGGCAGTTCAGCAGAGACGGCGATCCTCCGATTTTCTCCCCTTATACCCTTCCCAAGCAGCCAGTTCTTGGCACCGCAGGGAGATGGATTATTTGATCTTTATTAATTTATTGAGGGGAAGGAAGAGGGTGGAAATTGCAATGGAAGGGACAGCCAGCAAGATGGCAAGGAAGAGAGGTTAAAAATGAAGTCATCATCTAATTGGCCCGCAGTGAATTATTCACATGTATAATCTTTTTTAAAAAAAAAAAAAAAAATTCAGCACAAGGCAATGCAAGTAAATGCTGTTCATGTTTAAAAGTCATTTCCATAAGTAAGTGCAATTTCTCTACTGTTTGCCCCTGTTTAATGAAGTGAAATCTTGTTTGCATTCCTCCCAATTTCCCAACGAAAGGCGCCCAAGCGTTTGCACCAAAATTACTCGGCCCAAATTAAAACCCTCCAACACTTGAAAAAAAAAAGAGGAAAGGGGGGAAAAATCAGACTTATTTTTAAAATGCCTTAAGTGCATCCCAGCATCCTAATTTATTTTTAGACACTCGTTATTAAGAGTAGTAGTAAGTTTCCCCTTCTCTCTCGCTCTCTCTCTTATTTAAATGAACTTAATGGCAATAGATGCAAATGTCTGGAAGAGGAAAATAGTTAACATTTATTTATTCTTACTGTTGTCTCTTCCCTGGCTGGTGTCATTAGAACAGTTCGTTGCATCCCATTCGCTCCCATTAGCTCTGCTATCAGAGCCACCCAGCACGACTCCAGCACGGCTCGAAGTGCTTTCTGCGGCCCACATAGGGACTACATCATCATCTCCGAGGCACTGGCTTAATGACAAGAAAAAAAATCGGAATATATTGCACAGCGATCTGGGGAGACAACAACAAAACCCGCCGCCGCCGCCGTCACCCGATGCCATCTCCCCTTGACCCAGGGCGTGCGGTCCTGCCTCGGCCGGGCGGGTGGACGGACAGACGGACCGGCTGCGGCGCGCGGGACAAACGTGCCTTCGCAATTCATTGAGCTGGGCAATGTGCAGAGAAATACGCCAACAGGGACCCGGAGTGCTTGGAAACGCGCTCGGGAGGACCCAGCGAGACTGGAATGGGTTCAAACAGCTGCTCGGAGCCAGCAGAGCCATCTCCCCTTGACGCGGGGCTGCCAGCCGGCCGCATCCCGGCTCCCCGGCGCGGGCAGGAGCTGCCAGCCGGGGCTGGCGGTGGGTTGGGGGGCTCGCACCCCATCATCGGACCAACCCCGCTTTCCTCCCGTGCCCCTGCCGCTCCCCGGCGGGAGCGTTTCCTACAGCAAAGCAGAGCAGCCGCCGCGTGCCAGCAGCCGTGTATCTCGGGGCTGCGTGGCCGGAGCTGCCGGCTCCAGCCGACAGCACGGGTCACCCCGCAGGGCGCATCGTCCCAACCCTCCGGCCACCGTTGCCGAGATAAGGGGCTCAGCCCTAAGCCGCCCCCCGGCGAGCGGTGGCCGAGGGCCAGCGGTGGCAGGCGGCCGCCCGGAGAGGCAGGTGCCCCTGGGACTAGAAGAATTAACCAAAACCCACCATCCCCACGGGCATCTCCAACCCCCTGGACGTGGAGGAGGACCTGACCCACGCCAGAGGGGCAAAAATCCCTTTGCAAGCGAGAGGGGCGTGACAGGTCACCCACAGGTTTTTGGGGTCTTTCGAGCCCTTCAGCCCCCCCACACCAAGGCGGCACACAGGCGAGGGCGGCGGCGAGCGCAGGAGAGGGACGCCGGGGCTCGGTGACGGCACCAGCTGACAAAGCAGCATTTGGGAGAGAGGACATCAGCATCCGCAGCGCTGACACAAANCTTCCCATCCTCTCCCTCTCTCTCTCTCTCCAGCATCATTTACATCCTTAATTAGCTGTAATTCTGCAGTGCTCATTAGGGAAGGACTGGAAAATATCAAGGAGCCCACAAGCAGGGGGCTTCGGGGGAGAGGGAGGAAGAGGGGGATGCGGGCGTCAGGCTGAGAGGGGATGCCCAAGGCTGGATTGCGGAGCCGGGAGCCAGAAGCTACTCGCTTAATTCGGGTGGGCTGATTACACTAATTTGGGAGCACTGATCCAGTGACGGGGTTAAAGAGGCCACACTGTCCCACCTAGAAAGGCAGAAGGCTCGTCTGGAGAATAACAGCAGCTCACCAAGAGGACTTGTTCCTACCTCCGTGCTCGCAGGTGATGTCTCTCTGCTGGGTCATCCAGTGCCCCACGCTCTTAAAGTACATGGTCAGGCGCAGGAGGAGGGCAACCTTCCCCCCCAACGCAGACAGCTCCACAAACCTGTCCTCTCCTCCAGCCTCGCGAGGAATTATCCAGCAAAGAGGTTCTCCGGCAAATCGCAGCTGGCTGGGCTACAGCACTTCTGCCAGGCGTGCCACTGTGCTGCAACCTTTTGGTTGGAGGAAGAAAGACTCAAAAGTGATCAAGAAGAAAATCTGTAGTAATTAATAGTTTTTGAAAGCACGCTGTCTTGATTTGAAACAAGGAGGGGTCAGCATTTTGATTTTAACTTCAATGACCTAAAATAATAAAAAAGCAAGAAATTGGGACTTGAAACTATAGCCAAACTTTACGTTCCAGGTTGTAGAATGAAGTATATCCTTCAACCCGAAATGGCCAAACATTGTAAATTTTTATTGTTGGTCCAGATATTTGATCTAATTACTTTGGGGACCAGCAGCAGACCCGTGCAGTTCTAATCTGGACTCCCTTTCACTCAGGAGTATACAAAGAGAGAGTGAAGTCCTCCCTCTTCACAGTCTCAAGGTACAGTACCATTAAGGAGGTACTAGTGCCTCCTTGCTTTAGCTGGAGAACAGAGAACAGGTAGGTTAAGTGAATTGGGCAAGGACAGAAAGGAAATCCGTGGCAGAGCCCAGGTGGTGACCCCAGATTTCCTACTGACTCTTTTTTCTATTTTAATTCCCTGCCCGGCTGTATCTTTGCCTGACGTTAGATGTGCATGTAGGAGTCTATCTGGGAATTCCGTGAAGCTGATAAGGACGGTCTTTGCAAGTCCATCCTCCTACTTTCCACTTGCTGGCAAGAATGTGAGCCTACAGGATGAGCTGTGATGGTGTGTCCCACCAGAGACTCAAAATGACCACCAGTGCACGTGGGATTATTTACAAAAATATGGGCACGTGCACGAGTGGGCACTTGCACTTTCAAGCGTCTTCCTCTTCTATTAACATCTTCAAATTCCTGTTAATGTTTAGATGAAATTTGCCATAACAGAGAATGAGAAGAAGCAAATGCCAGACCAAGTCAAGAGAAAACCCTGGTGAGATACAACTTTACAGAAGTGCCTAGGACCTTTGCAAACCAGCATTTCAGTGGTTCGTATCGTTGGCTCTGAGGTTTAAGACAGGTTAACTCCCTTCACACTTACCCAAGACAACTTATTTACATCGTTCAAGCAAAGAGAAATCTGGCCCGTCTTTCTGTATTAACATCCGGCTTTTCCCGTAGCGTTTTGTACAGAGATTTCTAAGGTCTCTACAAAGGTGATAAAATTTCCAGCTCCGCTCTACATGAAATTTGGGTTGCAAAGAAGTAGCAGTGGACCAGAGACTGCTCAGATCTCATTGCGGTGCTTTAAAGAGCATCTTCTCTGCGCTTCCAAGGGACCATTTAGACAAAGTTTTCAATGACAAACTGACAACGACAAACCTTCAGAGTGGATTTTGTCCATTATCACTCCAATATTTGGGAAGAGGGAGAAGATCCACATTCCTATTAGAGACGTTCAGTTGGTACAACCTTCTACAACCTTCTACACTGCTGCCTGGGTGTAGAAGATAGTGATGCCAGTTGGCTTAGACCTTCATGCAGCCTTAGCATCCGCCACGTGAAGTGGGCGGCGGGTGGGATTCTGCAGAGGGTAAATACCCACTCCCAGACATCCACGGAGAAGGGTGTGGAAGTGGACATTGCTGCTGGTGGTTGTTGCATAGCTCACAACTGTGAAGACCAGCTCACGCTTGCGTGAAGCCGTCTGCGCTCTCCTGCTCAGCAGTCAGTGATTTCCTTCGAAATGGCTCAAAAGTATCTTTTGCAAATTGCTCGTTAGTGGGTTCCTTGATACCTAGAGTACCGATGAACGGCATCATTCTCACAGCCTACTTGCCATCATTACAGTTTCCTCTCCTGTACTTCATCCTCCTGCTCGGAAGCCTAGAGGAACAGCAGGAGCTCGCCGTTCGCCTTGCAGCAATACTCACAAACCCCGAGCTCGGACAAACTGAGTCTGGGATGACATGAAGCTAAGCAGATGTCTAGAAAAACAGGTAAAGCACGAATCACAGATACTCAAATACGAGCCACGTTTCCCGCAGTTTGGATGCCGGGCTGGCTGTACAGAGGGTGAACCCGAGGAATAAAGCTGTATTGTACACAACCGTCAGGACTGGCAGCAAATTTGCACCAGGGATGGATGGCTCTGTATGACCCAACAGAGCTGAGTAAGGAGGAACGTACTGACACACGTGGAGGCAAGCTCTTGTGTGTGTGTATGTGGATAGGCACGTGGCAGCTAAATTAGATATGTGTATGCGCGTTTTGTTCAGCCTGGAGAAGAGAAGGCTCCGGGGAGATCTTATTGCGGCCTTCCAGTCCCTAAAGGGGCTACAGGAGAGCTGGGGAAGGACTTTTTACTGGGGCATGGAGGGATAGGACGAGGGGGAATGGCTTCAAACTGGAAGAGGGCAGGTTTAGATTGAACATTAGGAAGAAGTTTTTCACTGTGAGGGTGGTGAGGCACTGGCACAGGTTGCCCAGAGAGGTTGTTGAGGCCCCATCCCTGGAGGTGTTCAAGGCCAGGCTGGAGGTGGCTTTGGGCAGCCTGGGGTGGTGGGAGGTGTCCCTGCCTATGGCAGGGGGGTTGGAACTCGATGATCTTCAAGGGCCTTTCCAACCTCAACCATGCTATGATTCTATGATTCTATGATTTATATTTTCATGTGTGTGTTGGGGTGTGCCTGATCCTGCCCGTCAGTGTGTGCAGAGGCCAGGAGAGGAAGGGGGACTCCCCGGGCCACGCACCAGCTCAAGTGTGGGCGAGAGTTTGTGGACTGCTACCGAACAGCTTGAGGCGTTGGCTGTAAGGGTTTATTTCCAGTACAGAGCATTTCCTCCTTAAGAGTCGACGAAATCATTTCTGCAAACCTCCCTCAGGTACCACAGAGAGAATGTAACACCAAGGAAACGTCGGGGAAGATTTCTGGTCGCTCAGATTGTGGTAATTTGGGGAGAAAGCCTAACCCATGAAAAGAGACCGCTCCCGTAATTAGCAGAGATACTTGGCCGACTGAGCAGCACTGTTCTGCACTCCCACTTTGCGAGTACGCTTTCGGTTTGCGGCAACGTCTTTCTCCGTCTCCCTAATTTTTCACAGGGGCTTGGAAGAGACGCGGATTTGCTCCGTGCTCGTTTTCCTGCCGTTATTGCCTGTGGTGACTCCCGCCAGGACGAGCTGTGAACCGGTCCGCCTTGCATCTGCGGGATGCTGCCTGCGGGGCTGCAGCTGACGGGATCTTCCCCAGCCTTGCACCATCCCCGTTCTCCCCTCCGCACCCCCACCCCGGGCCACCGCGGCCCACTCAAAGCTTCCCTGAGCCTCCAGCCGGGCACGGCCTCCCGATGGGACTTCGGCTTGCTCTCTGCGGCCCAGGTCCAGGCAGGGTTTCAGAGCATCTCCTTCAGCAATGGGTCCTCTCTCAGCAGCCAAAACCAAGCCTAACAGTGCCTCCTGCCGAACCCGCCGGCGTAGCCCGCTCCTCGCGCATCCTCAGCGTTCCTGCCGGGGACTCGGGCACGGGGAGGGAGGGAGATTGATGGCGAGGAAAAGCAGCGGACGAAAAGTGAACTCACACTACATAAATTCCTAAATGATTTTTCTAAGGGACACAACATTGTTACAACTCGCCAAGAACAACACCGAAATTATTTCAAGGTTTCCCATTTGTTTGTAAAGTGAATATTAAAAGCGCAGGCTGCAGTCTCCCGGTGCTCCCCTGGGAACTGTTAGTGTCCGTAGTAACGAGGTCATTCCTTTTTTATTAGGAGAAGGGTTTCTGTAAAGTTAAATGTGCTGACAGCCTCTTGCCTTTGATGTTGGGTTTCACCTCGGTCCCTCCTGCAGATATTGCCGCTCCTCCCTCGCAAAGACACATCCCTGACAAACAATCTCCCCTCTGTCTTCCCGACTTGTTTGTTTAGATGCATGAGAGGCAGCTCTGTTAACGGGCGGCCCACGAAGGCGGGCCGGCGCTTCAGCGGACGGGAGAGATTCGGTCGCTGTAATTAAGTCCACCTTCATCCCCCCAAACTGCCGGGACTCAGTACCCTTCATTTTACTGACCGGACAGATAATTACGGTGACGGCAGTCACAACCCCCCCCCAGTTATAGTTGCGGTAAAATTGCCGCGGTGGTCCCACAGGTCCCGCAGAGCCCCTGCCACAACGCCTGGTCTGGAAGTGTGGGCGAGGAGAAGCACCCCAGCTCCACGCCTGCTCCCCCTGGGTCTCCCCTTCCTCTGGAGCTACAGAGATGAGTCCTTCCTCCCAGGCAGAGTGGAAAGGCCCTTCCCCGGGAGGACACCTGGGAATCCTGGTTGCTGCCTTGTGTTGAGCTCCTGCTCAACCAGTGACCTGGACATCCCTGCGGAGTGGCCTCCAAGCGCCCTCCCTGACCGGTGAGGTGGACATCCCTGCGGAGTGGCCTCCAAGCACCTTCCCTGACCGGTGACCTGGACATCCCTGCGGAGTGGCCTCCAAGCACCCGTGCGCTGTGCCTACCTGACCACGGCCGGCAAGGATGCTAAAACATAGATGGGCTGCAGGCACTCCATGACACGCACCGACCTGCGTAAAATAAAGGACCTCTGGCAAGGACGGCACCAAATTAGCACTTGGGAAACTCAACTCTACCAAAGAGTTTCCCAAAGGCAAATTAACTGAACGGTCTCCACAGTAAAAGCACAGGGTGGCCCCAAGAGCCTCATTCAGCGGCTGCTCGCAGCCCCGGCCGCCGCGTGCTCTGTATGGGCATACACCACATCCGACACAGGGGAGGCCGAGTCCCAACCGGCACCTCAGCGCAGCACAGTAACACAAAGAAACCAACATTTTTTTGTGTGTGTTTGAACATTAAACAGGCAACAATGCCCACAGAGCGTATTGTGTGTAGCCA
>VUYV01000249.1:413133-447900 GCA_008711295.1 Anarhynchus alexandrinus
CCTGCGTTGGATCCCTGGGGCAAAACCTGGTCCACGGCACGGCCACGCCAGTGAGCCCAGGGCGGTGGTACATGGAGAGGAGAGGAGAGGGAGAGGGAGAGGGAGAGGGAGAGGGAGAGGAGGAGGGGGAGGGAAAGGCAGACGGTAAGGGGCCGGCACGCGCTGAGACAGCAAGTCAAGCCCTGTNGAGAAGAGAAGAGAAGAGAAGAGAAGAGAAGAGAAGAGAAGAGAAGAGAAGAGAAGAGAAGAGAAGAGAAGAGAAGAGAAGAGAAGAGAAGAGAAGAGGAGAAGGGTTGGCTACCAACACGGGGTGGCCCTCCCCACACCGCAGGGCTGAGGAGGCTGTGGTGGCAGGAGCACAGGTCTTTACCCCAGCTCTGGCGCTTCCTTGGTACATGACCCCACGCTGCTGCCTGCGTTTCCGTGCCCCGTCTCCGTAGAGGACTCGGGGCAAGCGTTGGCGCGCGCTTATGTTTGCCCAAGGCATGGCACAGCAGAGCCCTGCTCCCGTGCCCACGGCTTGGCCGGGAAGGGGCAAGCATCCTTCGAGGGGACGCGGCATGTCGCGCCCAAGAAGGTTTGTCCTCTGCAAAGGGACGTTGATGCAGCAGATGAAGTGGTTTTTCTGCAAGGACATAGCAGCCTTTCAAAGGGTAGCAAATGCTTTCTCCGAGTTACTCAGTTACACGTTCCAAACTCCCAAACTACACAAATCTCCTGAGAAAATGCAAGTCAGTCAGAGAGAAATCTTGGAGCCACTTCAAACGTTTTGCCAATAATTCATGCAATGAGATTAAAAAAGCCATTTCTTCCTTTGCCAAGTACACAGAGACCAGAGTGTTCTCTATTGTGTAGGAACATCACAGCATGTAGCATTTGACAAGGAAAGGTCACCGGGGAGGGGCCACAACTCCTTTTTTAAGAGGCTGCTACCGGTGTCCTTTGGAAAAACTGGTTTTACTCTGTAGCAAAAGCCATAATTGAATGCCCAGCTAACTGGGCTGAAATACCTGCCTGTGGTTTCTTTTAAAGAGGCTCTGTCGGAGGATTCTCTGCCCTCTATCCAACCTGGGCCCAACCTTCCAGTGGCGTACACCAGCAGACACCCATTGAGTCACCACTGAGTACTTCAGTGCTCTAACGCTACGTTGCAGCAAGGGCAAGGCACCAGGCAGCAGAAGCGAGTTGAGAGCAAAGACTCATGGTCAAAGGAGTCTCAGGGTATGATGTGCCTGATTTCCCCGGACTTCCAGGGATATACGGCGTCTTTTTCCAGGGAGTAAGAAAGCGACTGGAAACTAGCCGTTAGTCAGACAAGGCAGTGCAAAGAAAGGCAGGCATTAGGAGCCACGAGCAAGTGACCCTCAATCTAGTGATGCTTCCCAAACTGCTCCTTCACCCACACCGATGGGTGGGTGAGGAACACATTCCAGCCACAATAGATCATCTAGTATGCGTATCGCTTCCCTCATTCTCTGACACAACAGTTTTGGCCCCACAAAAATCCAGCCACAGCGAACGGACAGGCTGCTACAAGGCGCAACGTGAAGAACTTCTCTGGAAACACACAGAAAACCTCTAAAACCGGTTTGCTGAATCTAGCGCCAAGTTTATAGCATGGGGTAGGAGACTTCAAAATACCATTGGAAATCATAGAATCATAGAATGGTTGAGGTTGGAAAGGCCCTTGAAGATCATCGAGTTCCAACCCCCCTGCCACGGGCAGGGACACCTCCCACCAGACCAGGCTGCCCAAGGCCACCTCCAGCCTGGCCTTGAACACCTCCAGGGATGGGGCCTCAACAACCTCTCTGGGCAACCTGTGCCAGTGCCTCACCACCCTCACAGTGAAAAACTTCTTCCTCATGTTCAATCTAAACCTGCCCTCTTCCAGTTTGAAGCCATTCCCCCTCGTCCTATCACTACGTGCCCTTTGCCAAAACACCCCTGTGGTGTAAGGACAGCTCCTGAACAGAAACACAGAGCTCCACAACAGAAACACAGATCCAAAATCCCCTCTCACCATAATCAGAATGGAACCATTTCATCATGACCGATTGCGTTGTGTCATTACCAATTTATCCCATGTGAAGTGAGAGATGACCCTCAGCCCCCCAGGGGATTTAGAAAACGCTACGGGAGCACGAGGAACATAGCAGGGGGCTCTGAAAATACCACTAGAAGCTGTCTGCAGAAATCCCAAGACAATCTCGGACACAGACCATCCTCGCAGTGAGACACGAGAGCAGGACGCAGCCGGGCGGGCAGGGCTATTAGAGGATCCGTGGAAGTAGGAATGCGGGAAATACCAGGCTGGCCAGCCGGTGGTCTGTCTAAGCCCATAACCCGCCTCCAACAGCGACTGTAATTCAGAAAAAAACCCCAAACTCTGCAAGAGGTAATTACATGACAAGGTACAACTAACGAGATTTTCATGCAACTTCCTTCCCATCACCGGCAGCTTCCAGCTGGCGCCTCTGCAGAGCAAATCCCATCCCGGACTCGACCGTACCTTTATAATTCAGGATTTCCTTGTGATCCACCGGAAACAGCCCATCTCTTTTCATATCTTCCCGAGATCACGGCCTCAGCAAATCGTCGTGCCGCGGAGTTTCGTCACTAACTGTGCACTGAGCTGAAATAAAAAAAAAACCAAAAAAAGTATTTTTTTTCTGCCAGTGGTGAGTTACCGCTAATTCAATTTCAGTGGCTGCCAATCACCAATTTCTAGAGAGGCCCGTGAACAGCTACTTGTTTTGTCACCGCAGACAGAAGGCATTCTGGGAGCTGTTAAAGGCTTTCTAGGAAATGGCAGGAGAATTAGAAAATCCTATGGCAATGGCAGGATGACTTCCATTCGTGTGTCCGTGGGGGGAGAGCCTGGGGACTCCAGCCGACGGTACGACCCCCCGGCACGCCAGGATGGCCCGTTTTGCTCCGTAGCTCCGAACATGATTAACTGATGGAATTTGATCTCACTTGTAAACCTAATGAGCTGGGCTGATACAGGGATACCAGTAAATCGCAGCAACTTCTCTGAGAGTTACAAAAGAGCCACTTCCTCACCCAAATCACACCAGCATCCGAGCGCCCTGCCCACCACAGCTCAGGCTGTTTCGTCTTGGGATAGCATGGAAATGCCCATTGGAAATCCCTGTGATTCTATTGCAGGGGGCAACTGAGATTCCCGGGAGTCAGAAAATAGATCCTCCATTAAAAAAGAGAATTTTCCCCTTTGTGGGGAACTTTCTTAGGACGTATTGGGATGGAAGAAGACATCACAGGGCCATTCGTAAAAACTGTCATGTGATGTCCCCGTTCTAAAGGCCATTGGTGGCAAAGGCCACCNTATGGAAGAAGACATCACAGGACCATTCGTAAAAACTGTAATGTGATGTCTATTCTATGATTCTATGATTCTATGTCCCCATTCTAAAGGCCATTGGTGGCAAAGGCCACCATGAGGCCAATGAAATGTTAATGTTTATGGCATTTACTTGCCACTGCTGGCCAGCAAATTCCAAAGATATAACACACCAAGAGTCCTGCTTGATGGCGAAATAAAAAAGCACCAACATTAGCTTGTGACATGCTACAAACCGGCAAAGGGACCAGACCTGGTTTAGAGGTCATGAAGTGGACAGAGAATGAGAAATGCCAAGACTCTGCCCTTCTTTTGCCTCTGTGGCTGGCGGCTTGGTGGCTCCAGCAGGTTGTGGGACCCGCAGCATACGTAGGGAAAGACTTGAAGAACTCTTGGAAGACACCATTTATTATTCAGCTGGAAACACAGTTAACGCCAGCGGGATTTGATCTCCCTCATAAACGTGAACAATTTTTACTTAGAGCAGTCAAGTGACCACCAGGGCTTCTTCAGCCTGTGGGACTGCAGAGTACAGTTTTAAGTAGTTTTATTAACTTTAGCTTAAATCACTTCCAGTACTGATCCCCCTAAAGATCAAAGCTGCTCCATCATTTATAACCTGGCAGGCAGTAAAACCCTTACGTAAATCTGTAAGTCCCCTTGTTAAATTTAACATTCATCACTTAACACCACTTAGCCGCCAACCAGGGGAGCGCGTGCCTGCCAGGCCCAGCCGGTCCCATCTCCATCTTTGCATGGAGGATCCAAGGCTACCTGAAAGGACTCAAAGGCTTCGTCCGATATCTGCTCCTCCAAAAGACGCGGATGGGAGATGGCCCTTGGAGAGCGCCTCTTTGCTCCCCGTTTCATCTGTGCCCCCACGATAACTATGTCTGAATTCCTTAAGTTACCAGG
Organism: Anarhynchus alexandrinus; assembly: GCA_008711295.1. Lineage (NCBI taxonomy): Eukaryota > Metazoa > Chordata > Aves > Charadriiformes > Charadriidae > Anarhynchus > Anarhynchus alexandrinus. Next base: position 417,413 of record VUYV01000249.1, read on the forward strand.
AAATCTCAGAGAGCTGCAGAAAACATTTTGTGCCTAATGAGGCCTTCTTGGACCACAGTGTCATCAGACACTACCATGTCCTGCTAATGAGCTTCTCTCTGTGCAGTGCGGAGCTGCACTGAACTGAACTCTCCCCATAGGACGACGCGCCGTGAAGTGGCAGATTAAACTTTCCACTGGACCAGGGACAGTTGCGAGGCACTGGGACGGCATCCAACTTCAGCTAAGTGGAGTAGGGATTGAGAACATGAATTTATGACCAGCGGCCACCAATGAGGCGTAGGGAGCCATGTGTACCACGTACACTTGGGGAAGAAGACTGGGGACTAGAGAAAAGTTGATTTCACCTAATGTAGGGCAGGCAGGACACGAAAGGACCATATCCATCCTCCAGAAAACAATGGGGGAAAATACAGAAGCAGGACCGTCATGCCTTTAAAAAAAACAAACAAACAAACAAAAAGAACAAAAAGGGCAGAAAATTGATACATCCAACTAATATTTGAAAGCAGCGCTTCCCCTCCTTGGGCTTAGAAAACGCATCCTGTACAGCCAAGGATGGTCAGAAGGAGATCCAGCAGCCCTAGGCAGGGACCACAGTAGCAAGAGGGCAAACGGCCCATCCCGGAGAGGTGACAAGTCTGGAATGCAAACCGTGACAGAGGGGGCAATGAGAGACAAGGATGTTTAGATAGCGTGGTAGCAGGAATGACACAAGATAACCAGAGAAAAACCAGAAGAAGGAGAGATGGATACCATCCAGGAGAACACTGCAGCTCCCCACCACAACAGTTTCCATTCCCTTTCCACTGGCACAAGCGCAGAGTCGCTGCTACACGATACGCCGAACCATTTCTCCGGGAAACACTTTTTCCTGAAGTTTCCTCCTCTTTTTATTTCTCCCTTTCCCCCTCCTTCCTCTCTTCCACTCCCCCCCACCCCCCCCTCCCTCCAGGCAGAGAGAGGTTTCTCTCAGCTGCTTCTGTGCCTGTGACTTTACTGCATGGGGGAAGTCAGTCCGGAAGGTCACCTCTTTCATCAAGTATTCTATTTGCATCCAAAATTGTATGTACATGAAAAATGTGGTCGTGTGTTGCACCTAGCTGCAGACGCAGATGAAATTCTGTGGAAAGCCTGATGCACACTAACCTTTGCAGATGGTGCAGCTATTGCTGAAAAATGGATTGCTTAATAAAGCATATCATCCGACATATTTGCTGCTTGGCTAGCCAAATAGAAGTTGTTTTTTGCACAAATTTCCTTGTCAAATTTGTCAATGTTCATGTCATTTTTGCTTTAGGTCACAGAGCAAGGTGCAAATTCTTGGCATCTTTACTAGTTGCAAGCCAATTTCGGCTATTTCTAACAATGAAGTGAATTTCTCTGAGGATAAGACACTCACTTTATGGGGAGGAAAGGAAAACAGCAGGAAGTGGATCATTTTTTGTCTGGGATTTTTTTTTGTTGTTGCTTTCTCTCCGTTCTTTTTCCTCTTTCTTTCCGAGGGATAATATTTGCACTCATTTAGGAACCTCGTTAATTCCTAGCAGAGAGAAGGAGGCCCTTTAGCCCGCTAAATCATTTATTTTGTTGGACTATTTGGTGCAAGACGCAGACAGATTTTTTGCATTGCTGCACAGAAAACATACCCCTTTGTGCAGGAAAACTTGCAAGAGAAGAAAGGACCCATTCCTTCGGCATTCTCAGAGGTGGATGGCAGGGGATCCTCCCCTTCCAACCGTCCGCTAGAAGAGGCATTTTTTTTTAAGCCTCACAACCTCTTGCGCTAAAAGCCACGTAATATATCTGTTTTATCAAAACAGGGTTTTCTACCTGGTCTATATTCTTTGGCTCTGCCTGCAGACACATCGCGTTCCCCGCTCAGAAGCGCTCTTTGGAAGCCTGTTCCCTTCCTCCGGGGTTTCAGACCGTTTGGCTCCGTGGTCCCTTCCCAGACGTAGTCACGGCAAGCAGCTCCCCTCAGAAGCAAAAGTGAGGAATGCCATTACTGTGTTTGCTACGATAACAACCTCAGCTGGGGGGGGTTTGAGGGGGCTTTTAAAAATGCAGCGTGCTTTTAACGGGCTGCCGTGAGGAAACAGTACAGGCGGCACCGGGGTGCAGTCCACCGAGAGGGTCACAGGGAACATGAGCGGCTCACGTAAGCGAATACGGTGCACGCACGGAAGGGCTGGAGCCCCACTCAAGCCCTGTCCTCCACCTCATGGCACGGCCAAGTCAAGTCATAGGAAAAAAGGGCACTTCTGGGCCTCGGTGGCCCTTCAGAAGACCAGACCCTACTCCCTCAGTGGGGCTGCATGCAGTGCTGGCAGCACGCGCTTTGGGGTACAGAGCTCCGTATCCAGCCATCCACCCCGATATACCACCGGACACCCAGCCTTCTACGAGGAGGGCTGCAGTTTAGGTGTCAGGTGTGGTAGTTATTTTCCGTTTCCCTTTTTGTTCAGTACCTCAGTGGATACAGTGTTCTCCATCCACAGATGCATTCCTCTCTGGACTGTGCTATATTCCCGCAGCAATTACGTTTCTCTCTGGAGGATTCATTTCTCCCTGAATTCCCACCCCATACGAAGTCCTTTATCAAGCGTACCCTTTTCCAAAGACGCACCATTTGCCAAATGCGTCCTCCGATGATCTATTCCTATAAAAGGAGGACTTTCCTGCAGGACGCAGGCGTTTGACATAACCCTGCTTGCCTCCCAGAGAGGCTGCCCCTTCAGAAAGTCCGTTCTTCTGCGAGGAACGTTTTGTTTACGGGGTTTATTTCGTTAGCAGGTGTATTCCCACTAGTAAGTTTTCCACCGCACCATTTTTTTTTAAAGGTCTTGTTCGGTAGCCAGATAGCCGAGACTGCCTGCGATAAAGCCAGCGCAAGTGATTAATAGCAAAGTCTCTGCCATTTTATTATTAATAGCAGTGTGTTGACTCAATTAAATCCAGCCTGCTTTTTTTGGCAGGCCTTCGCAATTATACATATCATTATGGGCTGCAGCCCAAATGCATCCTGGGAGTAGACCAGAACTCCACATTAACTTTTCCTGGCTCTCTCTTTGCAGGTTGGCCACCGTAACATGTGGGCTATAACCAATCCGGGCTGCTTCGGGGACGGCAGAACAGCAAAAGAAGGACAAATGGCAGAGGTGGGGATCGCACCTAGAAAGGGCATGCTCCCCCCCAGCCATAAACGGCCTGGCAGGCGCTTCCCGGATCCACCCCTCCACACTGAACCCCATAAACACAGCGTAATGCGTCTGGACGGTACCTGTTACCGGCAGGGGTGATTTTTCCAGCGCGCTGAGGGGAGTGTTCAGTAATCCCTTCCAAAACAGACTTGCAAGCAGCTTGGCCTGGCTTGAAGAGGCACCGAACTGAGGTTCAAGCCTTTATTTCGGGACAGGCTCCAGCAACTTGGGTTTCATGGCGCTGAGAGACTCGTCTCCTAGTAAAGCTGGAATACCCTAACCCAAAGTACACCAAAGCATGTTGTAGGCATACCCTGGCGATGGACACGCTGCCCGTACATTTCGGAACATCCCAACTAGCCTGCTGGGAGGAAAGCCAGTCACAGGGCTAAAGCATAAGACTGGGACAGAGCTGAGTTAATTTCTCAGCGCTGGTATGGACTCCACGTGTCACGGTGGGTGAGTCTTCTGTTCGTACAAAGTCCTGGGGCGTTTTCTGTAGCCTCAAAACTCAGGACACCCACGAGTCATTTAGATCACTTGTTATTGGGGAGCACCAAGCTTAAATGGTCAATGGGGAGATGCAGAGACAAGGGTAGGCTGCCTTACCTCTGGTTTTGAAGGAAGGCAGATTCTGGGGACCCTGGACATCAGGTGAAGTGAAGCACTTGTGCTTTACTCACAGCCTTTTGTGACAGCCCATCCCTAAAACGATGTCCTGTTAATCATGGGAGAAAGCTCTTTTTGGACATGAGGCTCATTGGACTTGTATATACAGCACTTAGCACAGTGAGAGTCTGATCTGAGTCTTGGGTCTTGCCATCACCCACGTAACAAATCATAGCCATGAAGCGCTGGAGGAACAGGCAGGTCTGGCCCCTTGCAAAAGCAGCATATGTTGCCCAGCAGCACTGAACCATCACCGTCCTTTGCAGCCTGGGTGGGCTTCATCTTCCCGCAACCTGCTAACCAGAACTGGCAACCGCGGTTATATCCTCTAGCACGCGTGCGATCCATGACACCTCTCACTATGACTGCTGGATTTTTCTTCACAAGCCCACTGCTCTCCGCAGCTGCAGATCTGGATTCTTCTTTCCAATGGAGCCTGGAAACATCCCACCTTCCTGTAGGCACCCAGGGCACTTCCTCCAGCATTAGAGGAGATCCCACCAGCCACAGCTGAAGCCCCACAAAAAAAACAGTAGATCCTGTTTCCCATTACCTCAACACAGGGAGCTTTGCAGCTGAAGGCTCTTTCCAGCTTGTGCTACTTCATCTTCCAGAAGCCCATTAAGACAGGAGGGCACACTGTGCTTTCCATCCCAGCTTGGCCTGTCTCCATCCATGTCGTCCATCTGGTTTATTTGCTGGCATCGGACAATCCACAGCTGTGGGGCTCTTGCTAAACCAGGGCGGAAGAATTTAAGCGCTTGGCCTACAATCTCCTCCCATTGCCGGCAATGCCATTGTGGAAATAATTCTGCTGCTGGACAAGGCAGCGTAGAGGAGCTCTGCTGTCCATATTCCCCTCTACAGCCCTCAGAGAGGACTTCATTTGTACCCAGCTCCAGCCCTTGAGGAAGCTGGTAGTTGCCAAGTGGGACAGCAGCACTAAATATGGGTAACAGACCACGTGTGTCCCACAGATCTATAGATCTGAGAGATTTGTGGAAATCCTCAAGGAGAGCTGTCATCGGTCTGTGCAGGTGCTTAGGTTCATAAGCCCCTCTTGGCTGTCCCAGACAAGGGACAGTCCAGCTGGCATCTGCAACTGAGCTCTCCCTTGCGAAGCAGGGGAATGTATCGCTATTTCTACAGACCCAGATGGTGGGTGACTTCCCACCATCACCTCCCTCGCTTCTTCCATCCCAGAGGGTGCATTTCCCAACCCAAGGCCAAACTCTCGCCTCCCTTTCTGGGGGCCAAAGCAGAGCTTGTGAAGAGTGAATGCCTCCCCGAGGAACCTCAGCAACGCAAGGAAACGCCGCCTGTGACAACACTCAGCTCAAGTACCCTCAACGTGCCTGGGAAAGACACAGGGAGTTCTGGCAGACAGGATGGGATGCACACAGAACAGCGGGGAAGAGAGGACCAGGAGGACTGATGGAGATATTTGGGGAGTTTTGTACAACCCGTGTTTCTTCCCAGACAAAAGAGGCCACGTATCCATGGCTGTGGCTTACAGGAGTGTCTNTAACCTGTGTTTCCTCCCAGGCATATCCATGGCTGTGGCTTACAGGAGTGTCTCTCCTAGCAGTATGCCCGCTTTGCCCGTGCCTATAGTCGTAAGACAGACAAACACAACTCTGGTTGATGGTCTTCAGAAATCTGCTTAAAGAAGATGTACCCTTCATGGACTAGGTGGACACAGCAGCCACATCTGCGCAATGACTGGACAACGCCCCTTTGTTTAAAAATATGTTAAGAATCTAAGACACTTGTTCTGTTCTTGTTTCAACAGGAATCTCATTTTGATTTTTAGACACATGGCACTGCCCACCTATGAAGCTGGGCAGAGGAACAGGACTATTTTTGCAGGATATCAGAAGCGATAGTCAATTCTCTTCCAAACACGTGTGCTTTCCCCACTCCCGTATAAACCAGAGCCAAATTAACTCACATCTCATACGTGGGAGAAGAGGACTCAAGCATTACTCTCTCCAGCCACAGTCCAGCACCCAAAGTTTCATTACCTAGAGCAACATCACATCTCCTGCTCTAGACATGGGGCTACTGACTTCCAGTGTGACGTTCCCTCGCTTCAAGGCCTTTTTATTTTTAATGGCAACACCAGACATTCAGAGAAGCCAATGTTCTCGAGCCCGCCGGTAATAAACCAGAATGCTTATTACCTCGGTGACTCAGTCTGCCTTCCTCTGAGACTTCCCTTAACCCCGGGATGAGCGACCACCAGAGAGGAGATGATCAGACATTTGCAAGGGCTGTCCCTTGTCGCCCCAGGACCAGTTAGTGGGAACGGAGCTGTTATTGCTTCTCAGTTATCAGTTACGGCAGGAGCTTCCCTGCCTCGTGGCTGAGGCTGCGTTGTACCAACGACTCACAGAACATAACTAAACCATGTAAAATGTCATCCTGTGTTTGCCATTAATAAGGTTTCAATTAATAACACAAATTTCCAAGAATACCCCGAGCCTGAAACTCGGCGCCGTGCTGCCTAGCAGAGCCAATCAGGGCGCTCTCAGAGCCAAGCCACAATTAAGTAGTTTTGCTTTCCAGGAAAGATCACTCCTTGCTGCTGCAGATGGAAAAACCCCGCGCCCAGCACACAGACAGCCCAAACTGCCCCGTACAGGATAAGACCTCCTGCGACTTAGATGCTCTCAGGAAAGCTTTCAGACCGGGGTACAAACTTTTCTTTTTAAATATCACAAGACCTCTCCTTCTTACTTGCTGGTGTAAGTTATCCACTGATGTACGTGGGGTTAATCAGCTGTAAAAGCAGGAAGAGAAGAACTGGAGCCGTGTTTAGGAGGGCTATAGTCAAAATCAAATGCCTCCAAAATCACAGGTACTATTGCAATGCCGGATCTTCCACCACGTACGCAGCTTTTCAATACTCAGTGTATACACACGAACTTCTTCCCTGTTCTCAGCCTGAGGACACCAGAAACCACAGGCAGATTTAGGCTTCCATCAAACACACACCAACCTTTTGGAAGGCAGATCTAAAAAGCACAGGGACGTGGCCTAGGCCACGTGTATGCCCCTCACACACAGAAAGGCAAAGACAGGGAACGCATTCCTCCCTCGGGCACGCGGACAAAGGCACACGGTATCCCCAAGGGCGCCCTCTCCCACAGACGCACAGAGGAAGGCATCTTCCTTATCTCTGCACCACTCGTGCAACTCTTTCTCTGTGCCTACAGTCATACACAATCCCTTGCTGTCTGTACACATCTATGTCCAGCATATATATATATGGATATATATATCCAGCTCTGGAGTCCCCAACAGAAGAAGGACATGGACCTGCTGGAGCGTGTCCAGAGGAGGGCCACGAGGATGATGCGAGGGCTGGAGCACCTCTCCTATGAGGAGAGGCTGAAAGAGTTGGGGCTGTTCAGCCTGGAGAAGAGAAGGCTCCGGGGAGATCTTCTTGCGGCCTTCCAGTCCCTAAAGGGGCTCCAGGAGAGCTGGGGAAGGACTTTTTACTGGGGCATGGAGTGATAGGACGAGGGGGAATGGCTTCAAACGGGAAGAGGGCAGGTTTAGATTGAACATGAGGAAGAAGTTTTTCACTGTGAGGGTGGTGAGGCACTGGCACAGGTTGCCCAGAGAGGTTGTTGAGGCCCCGTCCCTGGAGGTGTTCAAGGCCAGGCTGGACGTGGCCTTGGGCAGCCTGGTGTGGTGGGAGGTGTCCCTGCCTATGGCAGGGGGGTTGGAACTCGGTGATCTTCAAGGTCCTTTCCAACCTCAACCATTCTATGATTCTATGATTCTATGTCCACAATATACACACGCTCTCCGTAAGCAGGCACGCAGACAGACGTGCTCTCACACACACACACACACGACCCCCAGGAGGCGCTCCAGGTATTGCGAGGTAATCCTCCCGGCTCAGAGAGCCCGGTGAATGGAATAATTAATTTTCTGACGAGCATGAATATCACGCAAAGGCAGCCACCCGGATATGGTGGAACGTTTCCAGCCAATATCCACGCGATCCGGATATTCGGATTCACCCGTCCCCCGCTTCTGCTCTCGGCAGTGCTGACGGCAGCAAAGCTGAGCTTGCCGCGCTGATTGGGAAGGTCTCCCGGATCCGGCTGGCCGGCCCGGATGGCAGAAGACAGCTGGAAGGCTCTGCATGGCCCTCTCCTCCTTACCACCAAAGGCAGAGAGACCTCGCCAGCTCCCAGCCCTCAACCTACCGCTCCCACACGAAGTGAATTGCCCCCCAACACCCCCCTACCCCCTACTCTGGTCCCTGGGGCAGGGGAGAGAATTGCACAAGCAGCATCAGTCTGCTCAAACCTGAGCATCCTCCTTGTGGAGAATTAAGGGCGAGTCCCTGATGCAAGGACACTAATTCTCCAGGCTACAAATCGAACTTCTGTCACCCCTAATCTCCTCCCATCCGGGTTTAAGTCAACTTGTTCTCCTCCATCTCACCGAGAAGGGTTCAAATGCTTGTGGAGAGCAACCACAGATCCTAATCCTAAGGGGCAGAGGAAGAGGGAGGTTAGAGAAGGACAGGGGATGCTAGGCAGAACCCTATTCTTAGACAGTGGTTCAAATTCCACCCAAACCCAGAGGATTCCCAGTTACAGAACTATGATGCTCCTAAAGACTAAGACACACAGGTATTTGCTTCTGTGCAAATGCTCAGCCGGCGTTGCTTTTGCATAACTGACCAGTCTAGACAGAAATGGAAAGCATGAGCTTACCGTGCTGGAGAGATCTGAGCCCCACTCCCAGCTCTGCCTTCAGCTTTGCACGTGATCAGGGACAAGTCACCTCTGTTCCACAGCTGTAAGATTAACACAGAAATACTTGGCTTGAATGTTTTGCCTGTAAGCTCCTCAAATCACAAGCTCATCGAGAACTCTGGTCAAGAGCTACACCAAGACAGTGCCAGTTGCGTTATAATAAAACGACCTCTCACTGCTGTGGCAAAAGCACAGGCGTGTGTGGCTACCAACTCACAGGTACGGCCATTCGCACGTTGCCCAAGACACACGTGTGTATCTATGCTCCTTGCGTGGTGCCACACATGTCACATCAGCAGTCTCTGCACGCATCCCACCTCTTAAGTGCTTTTGGAATTCACATCAAGGAAGAAAATACCTGGCAGAACTCTTTCCACAAGACCTGAGGGCAGGAACTTAACTGTATACTCTTAGGGAGGGGAATTTGCTGAGGATTTTGGCAAGAGTTAAAGTCTGAGCCAAACGTCAATGTGATAAAGTCAACTTTCCATTGTGTAGGTTGGGTTCTATCAACCTTCTGGTTCTGATCCTTCCCAGTACACTTGGATCTTTGAATTTTTTCATCCACAGTCACGACGCTTCAAAACACCGCTTGGCTTTTATTGGGAATCAGCAAATTTAACACTCCTTTGTGTGTATGAGAAATCTCTTAATCTTCTTTTTTTTTTTTCCCCTCTAAGAAAAGCCAGGAAAAGAACTCAGGGGAATTATCTTACTGTAAAATTGAGGCTTACAAGTAAAAGCAGAGTCATGAAATGAAAAGCTAAAGATCCTTAGTCATGCTGAACTTGCTTTCTCAGCTCCTGGGGCTGTTGCCCATCCACAAGAGCTCAGTATGTCACTATTTATATTTGCTAATAGGTCCCACAAAAGAGAGAAAGGATTGTTGTGTAAGTCATTGCCCCAGTCCAGAGTACATTGGGAAATTCCCACGGATATATACAATACAGAAGCAAACAAAGACATCCAAATATCTGCCCAGTAAAAGATACATCGAGCTTTTCAATGAGTGACATACCAATGTGATGAGGAATTAGTCGGAACCCTGGATTAGATATGGGTTCACACTCCACTCCCCTCATGCTAACGTGGCTCCTTGGCCTTGCGTGGATGGGCTGAGGCTGCTCTGCCCAAGACCCTGGGATCAAAAAAAAACCCCACAAACCACAGGTGGAGTTTTCAAGAGTACCAAGAGGGCTTAGGAGTGCAAGTCAGCGAGATGTGTGCTCCTAAGTCGCTCCGCTGCTTTGGAAGACTTCCAGCTCTAGGAGTAAAATAAAAGGCAAAGCAAATATATGGCTGCTACGTTGATGAGGCTTAATTTTTTTCCAGCTCTGGTTTATTCTTTGATTTCACTGCAGAGCATTGATTACGCATTCCTGCACCTTTTAGATGCGCATCTACACAGGCACATACATTTCCTATATAGGCCAATGTATACACACAGACCTAGGCATGGGAGTATGCTTATACATGTAAAGCAACTGGGTATTTACAAGCTGTTTCTAAGGTTATAATACACATTGCTATTATGAACTGCTTCATTAACCTGCCAATCAGGCTGTTTTCTCTCCTTCACCCCTCTTCCGTGTTACTCTGCGTGCTGGAAGCGAAGCATGTGTGTTCGCGTCAAGCGTATTATTTCAGACAGTACAGACACACAGACACACACACACGGACGCACGCCCAGAAATTAATACGGTTTCACTGCTGCCTCCCCACGAGCTCGGCTCTGGCCCACCCTCTGGACTTTGCTAGCCACGGAGATGCCTCCTGCAGTCATTTATCACCCAGCCCCTGGCCAGGGGCACCAGGGTCCCGGGGCTGGTTGCCCAGGCAGCCTGGCTGCTGCGCGGGGATGGGGGGGGGACCTGTCTGCAGCGTGTTTGCAGTTTGGAAGCGCTGCTGACGGGCTAGTCCCCAATAAACCCCCCAAAAGTGCTGATGTGCTGAAAGCGGCTGACACTGATGGATCTGCTCTCATCTTGCCTTTCAGTCCCGCTGCAAGAGAGAAGAGAGAGAGGAAGAGAAACAAAGGCAGAGATTAACTCTTTTGTCACAGAGCTCTGCAGTTTTACAAGGCAAGATGAAGCTGCTGTCCAGGTTGGGTGCAGATGGGACCAGCTCAGCACAGTCTGTCTGATTCTCTGCGGAGTCCAATCCGGGGGGGGGAAAAAGAAAAAAAAGAAGCCTGAACGGCGCAATGATTTACTGACAGGGCCAGTGCTGCCTAACCCAGCCGCATAACTTTCCTCGCGGTTGCAACCAGAGCCAGGGAGAGCGACAGGGATGCCCGGCCGTGGTCCAAGACCACTGGCTCTGGGCGGCCCTGCTTGAGCAGAGGGCTTGGACGAGATGAGCTCCAGAGGTCCCTTCCCACCTCAACCGTTCCGCGACGCTGTGATTCTCCCGGACCCGCACGCCAGCCGTTAAACCGACGCCGCTGCGTGCGCCCACGCTGCTTTAAGCACAAACACGCCGGAGGTACCCGCGGACAAATCCACCCGGGGGGATTAACACGCACGAGTGGAAACCCTTGAAGCGCGGCACAGGCTGCGCGGCCAGCAAGGCACACTCCGGCGGAGGCCGGCTCGATACACGCGGACACCCGGGTGGATTCATACATTCCTGGGTATGAAATCACGAAGGGGATTTTGCTTGTCCGTGGTGCCAGGCATGAGACTCCCCAAATCCAGTCTCAAACTGCCCTTTGGGATACCCCTTCCCAAGAGCCAGTCAGAATGTTTTAATATCATTTCATTTAATCCAACTAAGTTTTACCAAACTTGAGCGATTTGGGGTGCTAGATCCATTTGGACCGAGTTTTTCTGGAGACTATTGCAGTTCCAAGGGGCTCAGGGACGAAGCCCCCGCCTGCAGAAGAGAGTGTCAGAACGTTTTAATATCATTTCATTTAATCCAACTAAGTTCTACCAAACGTGAGCGATTCGGGGTGCTAGATCCATTCGGACCGAGTTTTTCTGGAGACTGTTGCAGTTCCGAGGGGCTCAGGGACGAAGCCCCCGCCCCGCNCAGACCTCCTCTCTGCGGAGGACCAGCAACGTATCCACACGGATGTGCCTTTTCCCCACACGGTCATGTCCAGAGTTCAACGCAAACACAGCTAAAGGTTCCCCCCACCTCTCAGTGCCTTTGCACAGCTCTATTTACCACTGACAGTGTCACAGGTACAGAAGGACCCCAAATTCTCACACACCCAACTGTAGGACCAAATGCCCTCAGAAAGGCGGACTGCGCTACCCGAGCGCAACAAGCAGATACCGGTATTAACACCACAAACGAAAGGGTAACAACAATCATACTAGTGCTAATTCTTATTAATAAAAATGTTAAGCAGCATTCTTGTTCCTATGGAAAACAGACCTGGAGAAGAGAAGGCTCCGGGGAGATNCTACCAAACGTGAGCGATTCGGGGTGCTAGATCCATTCGCACCAAGTTTTTCTGCAGACTATTGCAGTTCCGAGGGGCTCAGGGACGAAGCCCCCGCCTGCATTTTGATGTCATTCCACTGCACAAGAAGCGTTCGGAAGGTTTCCCTCTTCTCTCCTGCTAGAAAGGAACTTCAGGAGCTGCCAAGGAGCAGGACTGCCACCTTCCAGACCTCCTCTCTGCGGAGGACCAGCAACGTATCCACACGGATGTGCCTTTTCCCCACACGGTCATGTCCAGAGTTCAACGCAAACACAGCTAAAGGTTCCCCCCACCTCTCAGTGCCTTTGCACAGCTCTGTTTACCACTGACAGTGTCACAGGTACAGATGGACCCCAAATTCTCACACACCCAACTGTAGGACCAAATGCCCTCAGAAAGGCGGACTGCGCTACCCGAGCGCAACAAGCAGATACCGGTATTAACACCACAAACGAAAGGGTAACAACAATCATACTAGTGCTAATTCTTATTAATAAAAATGTTAAGCAGCATTCTTGTTCCTATGGAAAACAGACCTGGAGAAGAGAAGGCTCCGGGGAGATCTTATTGCGGCCTTCAGTCCCTAAAGGGCCTACAGGAGAGCTGGGGAAGGACTTTTTACTGGGGCATGGAGTGATAGGACGAGGGGGAATGGCTTCAAACTGGAAGAGGGCAGGTTTAGATTGAACACTAGGAAGAAGTTTTTCCCTTTGAGGGTGGTGAGGCACTGGCACAGTTTGCCCAGAGAGGTTGTTGAGTCCCCATCCCTGGAGGTGTTCAAGGCCAGGCTGGACGTGGCCTTGGGCAGCCTGGTCTGGTGGGAGGTGTCCCTGCCTATGGCAGGGGGGTTGGAACTCGATGATCTTCAAGGGCCTTTCCAACCTCAACCATTCTATGAAAAACTAATTTCNGTTGGAACCCGATGATCTTCAAGGGCCTTTCCAACCTAAACCATTCTATGAAAAACTAATTTCAGTAGTAACTTTGATTTTCCTTGATTTGTAGAGAGGAGGAGGGATACTTTTTTTAAGTTATTCTCAGAAAAAAACCCTAAATCCTTATGAAAACTGGATCGTTTTCCAGTTTCAGCAGAAACTTCCAAATAGCATCTTTCAAAAAAAAAAAAAAATCAGATTTTTAATCAAGAAAAAGAGAGACACCCTGTGTTAATAAAAAGCCATTTTCCCACTGGGAAACACTGCAGAGCTCTAATTCCTGCCTGGATTTTTCAAGCCTTGTTTGTCCTGCATTTGTGTTGCACAGGTCACAAGGATTCCCAGCAGCTTCAGGCAAACCAGTCCCCGGGTGAAGTACAAATTAGCATAAATAAATAAAGAGGGCAGGAGCCAGCCCCGGCTGAACATTGGGGATTTTTGGGGGGGTTCTGTCAGGACCGTGGCCACTCGTAGCGCCGAGCTCAACGCAGCTTTACAAACAGAGAAAGAACCTGTCAGATCTGCGGTCCATCCATCACGCGGCGCATCGGTAAAGACAAGTACATTGCAGTGGGACACGGACACACTCCAAAACGCAGACACGTCACCACAGCGAAAACTCCCGCTCTCTCGTACGCTGCTGAACACGCAATCCTTCCTGAAACACAGACAACATCTCCAGGCCAACAAAAAAACGGGGGCTGAGGGGAAGAGTCTTGAGATTTTTTTATTTTTTTTTTAATTCCTAGAGAAAAAGGAGCCTTTTTAAATTAAAAANATAATAAAAAAAAAAACTAAAATAAATCCAAAACCAAACCCAAAACTAAACAAAAAAACCCCACCAGCAATATTTCCCAAGGAAATCTTGACACGCTTTTTGCCACATCCTTTCGTTATTTTTTATAGTGGCCCACATTTCCTTTTAATGAAAAATTCTAAAAGCTAAATCGCACCCCCAGAGTCTAAAAGGGGCTGCAGAACACTGCTCGTGTCCAGAGGATGATTTAAAGTGAAACCTGAAGCAGAGGGTCCGTTCTAAAGCCTGAAAACATCTTTGAAATTTCAAAGTTTCCCACCACACACAAATAACAAAACTAATGTCAGCGTGTCAAATGGAGGCAAGTCCAGGAAACAAACCCACCAAGGAATTATTGATCAGCTCTTCACATGTCCTTAATAAAATCTTGGTCTCAAATCTATCCACAATACGCCATCTGACACACATCGAGATGAAATATGGTGTGTGCTCTCGGCGTCTAACACTGACGAACCGCTTGTGAAGTCTCTGCAGAAATCCGCAATCTCAGTAGCGCGCTTTTCTAGGGGAGCGATTTTCAACGTTAATTTTATCTGTGGGCTCTTAAAAAAAAAATAAAAATAGATCAATCTGAAAGGCTTCAAAAACAATCCGCGGATTGTTGTACGGCTGGTTTGAACTTGCCTTTCTCGGGAACTTTTGCAAGACTCACTTAGGAACAGCCCAAGGGGATCCTGTGGACCCTGAAATAGGTATCGGCTGCTGTGAGGAAGGGCTACACGGACTGCCCAAATTGCAGCCACAGAGGCTTCCAGCGCCAGGGTTCGCCAGCCCCCGGCTGCAAACACCTCTGAGGGAAACCTGCCCCCCTCTCCACCGCAGAGCCCCGGCGGTGGAGCTGAGAGGTGCTTCAGCAGGACGCTCGAGCACGCGCCTGCTTTCAAGCGCCTGAGGAGGAGCGCCGGTGGAGCGGTGAATTCCTCGCGCGCCGCAGGCTGGGCCGGTGCAGAACCTGTGGAGAAGAGGAGCCCGAAGCAGCCACGGCCGAGCTGCTCCCACCGGCTCGGCCGCCGGAGCCCCGCGCCCGGGGACGGTGCCAGCGGAGGAGAGGACTTGCTCCCCGGCCCACGCACCCACCTCGGCGCCCTCCGCTCCCAGCGAGACCACAAGGGCTCCGTTCATTCGGAGATATGAAATTTGTGTTGTTTCTTTATCGTGCTTTAATGAAACCCTGTTTATTCTAGGGGTTTTAATTCTTTCCATCTATTATGTTTAGACAACTCATTAACAATCATTTGTTATCATTAGACTTCAATTTTAAGCTCCTTTTCCCAGAGGAGGCAATGCGGTGCTTTTAAACATATTTGCATCATAAACAATTTCAGGGCCCCGCGTGCCATCTATTACCCCGGCCTTTCCTCCCTTCCCACCAGCCCTTCTGCCCACCTGGACCAGAAGGTGCTGAAAGAACCTTGCTGGGAATTTTGGCCGGGTCCGGGAACGACGCACGTTTCCCCCAAGCCTGCGGCCACGGCGGGTTCTGCGTCAGGACAGCAGCCCGGTGGGTTAACAGCAAACTCTTGAAATCCCAGGTCGTGTGATGGTGAGCTGCTCCTTCCACTGGGATTAATGACTACACGCTGCAGCTGAATTCATTAGGGCCTGTTAAAGATAGCGTGCTAGCCTGGGATAATGCGTGGGCCTCGTTCTGCTCATTTATGGTTGTTCAGCTCCACTGGATTTAGTGAAGTCATTCCTGATTTGCAGCAGGGTCCCTCATGCGCACGCTAGATAAGCGCTACGTCACACACGGCATTCATTGACAGCTCCCGGTGGGCAAAAATCCGATCCCTGTTATGTCGTGTAAATCCAGATCAACATTCACTGAGGCTGCAAGGCATCCCTTGATATGAAGTGGCATCAGCGCGCACGGAGCGTGGCCTGCATCGCGAAACTTGCTCTGGTAGAAGGCACGTCCCTTAAGTCGTACAGAAAGCAGGAAAAGAGTTGCCTTTCTCCTCCTGGTTTATTTTCTTAAGTTTTGCTTGGTGCTGTGTTCATTGTACGCTGCTCATCACCAACCAACCACGACCAGTAAAATGCAGAAGAAAAAAGAAACCACTAATCTGGAATCTTTTTGTGTATGTTTTGGTCTCCCAAATTATACTGGAAAAATGTTGGACGTGCCAACCATGTCCGCTCTTTCCCCCATCCCAGCAAGCGACCCAATGACACATCTGTTTAGGAGAAGTTTATAACTTATTAGTGACAATGCTCGATCATCTCTGTCAGTGCCAAGTCTTGTGCTGATGGCTAATGCATTGCCATTGTTGTCTTGATACCCCTTTTAAAGCTCATCTGGTGGTGCTACCCCATGTCCAGTAACAGGACAGGAATGCACATTTCGGATCTGTTGTGTTTCACTACAGCCCGTGCGCTCCTGAATGGTAGTCNCAGATCATCTCCGTCAGTGCCAAGTCTTGTGCTGGTGGCTAATGCATTGTCATTGTCGTCTTGATACCCCTTTTAAAGCTCATCTGTTGGTGCTACCCCATGTCCAGTAACAGGACAGGAATGGACATTTCGGATCTGTTGTGTTTCAGTACAGCCTGTGCGCTCCTGAATGGTAGTCCGAAAGAAAACCACTGCCCAAAGGCCTCAGTTCTGTACAACTCTAAGCTCATGCTCAACTTTCATAGAATCATAGAATGGTTGAGGTTGGAAAGGACCTTGAAGATCATCGAGTTCCAACCCCCCTGCCATAGGCAGGGCCACCTCCCACCAGACCAGGCTGCCCAAGGCCACCTCCAGCCTGGCCTTGAACACCTCCAGGGATGGGGCCTCAACAGCCTCTCTGGGCAACCTGGGCCAGTGCCTCACCACCCTCAAAGTGAAAAACTTCTTCCTAATGTTCAATCTAAACCTGCCCTCTTCCAGTTTGAAGCCATTCCCCCTCGTCCTATCACTCCATGCCCCAGTAAAAAGTCCTTCCCCAGCTCTCCTGTAGGCCCCCTTTAGGGACTGGAAGGCCGCAAGAAGATCTCCCCGGAGCCTTCTCTTCTCCAGGCTGAACAGCCCCAACTCTTTCAGCCTCTCCTCATAGGAGAGGTGCTCCAGCCCTCGCATCATCCTCGTGGCTCTCCTCTGGACACGCTCCAGCAGGTCCATGTCCTTCTTGTGTTGGGGACTCCAGAGCTGGATGCAGTACTCCAGGTGGGGTCTCGTGAGAGTTAACCACCTGGAGGCAGTTCACAGGCCTTTCACCTCTCCAAAAGCCCCTTCGCAGCACCAAGTGCAAAGAAGGTCCAGCACGCAGGCAAATTTTACTGGCTAGAGTACCCACCGAGGGGAACAGCAGGCTGGGCCACCACACCTATTAGAGTTTTCCATGAGGATGCCTGTAGCTTAAATGAGGATGGAAAAGTCCATACATAGTAATGTGGGCTTTTCATGGAGTTTTTACATCTCTCACGAATTTTACAGCCTGTGCTAGAGATAACGATGACCCCAGCCGCAAGGCTCCGCCCTGCACGCTAAATAAATCCCCATCATTTTCTATCCTACCTGTTGTTATTCTGATCCAATTAAACTCATGGCAGTTAAGTGAAAAGTCATGATTGGCTAATTGGATTTGGGAAGGCAGAACACCCATCAGGGGCCAGGTTTAATTTAGGTTTCCTTAAAATTTCTAAAGCCTCTGCCAGGCTGGAAGCGACAAGCTCCATCCTTGGTTAGCTCCAGCTCAGAGAAAAGGGATTAGTTAGTTGCTGAGCGAGCTCCCTGCTGCCTTGTGTCCATGGAGCTCTCCAATTCCGATGCCTGCATCAGCGTCTTTCTTTTTTTGAAATCTGCCTCCTGCAACGGTCCTTTACAGATCTCCCACATGCCCCTTCTAAGTCTCTCGTCCCCAGCTTGGTCCTGCACCGTTTACCATCTCTCTTGCTTTCTCTAAATACCAGCGCAGCCCCCTCCTCGGAAACGTGCCCTTCCGGGGTTTTGAGGGGGACTTCTGTGCAAGTCATGTATATGATTGGACCTGCAGTCCTGGATGTGGAACACGACTCAAACTCTTCTGAAGTCAAGTGGAAGTTTTACCGCTGTGATTGAAGAGGTTCAGCACATGGAGACCTCTCAGGACTTTTCCAAACACCGAGTGGCCGACTCCTTCCAAGTGCCCTAGATGCAGACCCCTGGAGCTCCAATCTCCCAGTGAGGTGAATATGATAAAAGATCAGCTTCCATGAGTATTTGGAAGAGACCAGAAGCCTATCTGTGACATTTCCAACATAAGCCATTCAAAAATGGTGTGCTGTATCTACTAAAACCAGAAGGTTCGCTGAAAGTCATTAAAATACTTTATAATATCATAGATCCTGAGTACCTTCTGAATTTTACAATTTTTCTTGTAAGTTCTCAGGCTATTTATTCTGATTTAATGCCTACCTTGGACATAGAAACATTGAAAAGATAACAAACTGAAAGGACAGCTGACGCTGTCGTATGCTTACCCGATTCCAGGGGCTGGGAGTTCCACAAACTCAGCGGTTTTCATGAAATCTGCAAGAAAAATAGAAGAGTTACTAACACTACCACCGAAATGCACTATAAGCCACTTGCACAAGATCAGTAGCAATCAAGAAACATGTCCTAAGAAACATTAACAAAAATAAACAATAGTTGAGACAGAACTTACATTCCCAGTTTCAGGACACTTTCAAAATACCTTGTTGGGTTTGAGTCTGGCTTTTTTTTTTTAAGATCAAGCCTGAGCATTTAGAAAACCTCAGGTATTTCTGATCTTGCACCCAGAACACAAGGTGTTCAAGATCACCGGGGCTGTTAAGAAGCCTGGCTATTAATATTTGTAAATATTTGCAGCATCAAATGCTAGGACGAAGAATCACCTGAACCATTGTCTGACAAACTTCTGCTCCTAGCGAAACAGAAGAGATAAAGAGGATCAGCCAAAGAAACGGACCCATTCTCTCCTACCTGTTGCATTTATTTTTTTAAAGAAATCGCCATTTTTATTTTGTTTGACAACTGTGGTGGGAATGTGCTCCCTGTCCCACTATTTCTAACCCCCTTGAGGATTTTTCAAGGCTCATTTCAGCCGAGTCCTTTTTTGTTTTTGCAAGCCTGGCCCTGCCACCCAACGACGTTGCTACCAAAAAATCTTCACCGTGATCACTGCTTTTACCCAAATGCCTGACACATGCTTCCTTCCCTATGCTCTATGACCCAAGTTCCCAGCTTCTCCTCATCTTGGCATTGACTGCCTTTCAGAATCTGGCCCCTGAGGCTTCACAGTTGGCTCTTGAAAAGAAAAAGGCCCCCTCCTTAAAAATCACAGTCCGTGCAAGTTTGTGTCTTCCACGAAAATGAACATGCTGGACAGCAGATGGGACAAACACATGCTAGAGGCCAGATCCTTATGGTGGTTACACCAGCATCAGCTGCAAACTTAAGGGAACAAGGGCAAACAACAGAACTAGAGCAATTTCCATGAGCAGTAGGTCTGCCCTCCTGCTGGCTAACAGGAACAGTTTGGGTTTTCAGGCAGAGAGAGAGAGAGAAATAAATACCTTTATACAAAATTCCAGCCCACTACAAAGCCTTCCTAAGAGGACCCATGCTGTGACGTTTTGTATCCGATTCAGATGCTTTAAAAAACAAAACAAAACAAAAAACACCATACACAAAACAAAACCAAACCACCACACCACTTGGCCAAGCAACAGGCTCCACAACCGCCTTTGGAGAGCCGCGCTGCCCCCAGGGATGCAGAAGTGACTTAATTTTCCCCTCTCTGCTCCCAGCGCCTGATTTACATCTCCTAAAATATGTACTTATGGAGAAAATAGTTATGGGTGCAATCTCATGGAAGTTTCCGGCAGCATCCTGCAAAAGAGCAAAGCCCACAGCGTTCCAACAGCACACAGAAGTTCATGATACTTTACAAACGAAGCGTATCCTCCCTGGAAAGCCCTGACCTCTTTGAATGGAAGACCTAGATCCTGAATCAACTTTCTCCCCCCTGTCCCAACTGTCCCCTTGGTTCTTGGCCTCATTGATTTGAGGACGCTCATTCCTTCTTACCATTTCTCTTTCATGGCTTTTGTCTGGCCACCCTCAAGGCCAGAAGGACCACGCAACTTTGTGGTTCTACCCGAGTCCTCCTTTTCTCCTCAAGCTTTCACACATCCTTCTCTTTGGGATGCAATGTCTTCAGTTGCTTCCGCTCGAGTTACATATAAACACTGTCCATTTATTCCTTTGTGCTTTTCCAAGGGAACTGTCATTTAACTTCCTGAGGATGTTGTGAAAATTCCAGCTGGACACTAGGAGCAGCAGGGATTATCTGTCTAGATAGTCAGACCTGAGAGACACTCTTGGATTTCCGACAACAGTGAATTTGAAATAAGCACCTCCGCTTTTGGATCCTCCGGCAAGTGTAGCACAAAGGTTTCTGTGCTCCCAGGTCAAACGTGTCTCCTTCATGGACAGGCTCTCTGGACACATCTGGCATGTTATCAAGTTAATTTCCATTGAGCTTGATCCAATGTTCATCAAAGTCAATAGTGACATTTCCTGGGTCATGCCAGAGGTCCAGTAATGCTCCATACCTTCCCATATGTAATCATTTAATTACCTCCCACTAATTACCTCTGCAGGGAGCTTTAAGATGTTCATTCTGCAACACCTCTTCCTGATGCTCCCCAGATCAAACCTTTGCCCAGGAGAAGGGGACTGGCCTGACCCATGTTATAGGAAGGGTTCTTCAGGCCCCTCATTGACCCACAAGAATCTCAAGAGCAAGCCAGGGGAAATATATTTATCATTACTTCTCGTGATCAGGTTCTATTTCCTGAAGAACCCTTTGGAGCAGGAAACTCCGGTCACATCTACGCATACATGCATGTACGTATGTCCAAAGACAACCGACCCCAAAGGTCAAGGAGGACTGCTACTCTAAAAAACAATAAAGCTCTCAGCTCAACTTCAAGGAAGAGGCAGAAGCAAATGATCAGAGAGAGCGAGAAAGCAAGAGAGACAGAGATAAAGAGAAAAAACCAAGGGGAAGATGATTTTCTATCAACAAAACAGCAGGGACGAATTCTAGTTCATCTCATCGGAAAGGTCTCCTTCGTGTGCAAACACCGCCTGGAGCCAGCACTAATCTCCCAGATTAAAGCCTTTTAATAGCAATTAGTCCTCTCTGCACTAACCCACTGGACACTCCACTGCATATTTGGGAAAGGGGGGAGGCTGGAGGGAGTGTCACCAACAGTTTAACTCATAAGTGCCCTGACGTGTCCGAATGTTTGTCTTCCCCACACACACATTTGCGCATAGGCCAGGATGCCGCGGCAGTGAAACCCACTTGGACTGCAGCAGCAAACGGGACCGCGACAGCGAGATCTGGGTGTTGCAGGAGTAAAATACTCGGGTGAGTTGGATCAAGCCCAGATCCAGGAGGTGGAATTTCAGAATAGCATCGTGGCAAGCCAGAAGCATTAACCAGCTACAGTCAGAAGCACTGACCTACCACCAGCTCCAAGGGCTATCCCAGCTGGCAACAAGAGACAGCCACAGGCAACAAGATGTCCTTAGAGCTACCCTTCATGCTACCAGCCTGCTGAAGCAGCCTTGGTACTGCTCCTGCCTAAGACACCTTCCACCATCCCTGGAGAAAAGGAGGATGAGCGAGAGATTATTTTTCTTAAATAGTTTTTGGTTGGTTCACCTCCGTATCCCATCCAAGCCCTAGAGTGACCTCTCTGTGAGCGTTTATAAGGAACCGCGAGCTGGTGCCCCATCTGGGTCTGGCAGAGGGAGCAGCTCCCACCTCCTGCACCGGGTGGGAGGGAGCCAGATCGCTACACCAAGAAGCGCAGGTCCTACAGAGAGGACCTCAGATCGCATACCAGCCCTCGTTAATAAAATGAGCAGCTTGGCTCAAAGGGCTGAGAGGGGGAAGAGGGAAGCAGAAGACAGTGGTGCGAAACAGCCGTCTCCGCACGGAGACTCTGAACTTCCCAAATGACAAGCCAAGCAGAATTTCTTGGAAGGAGCCACATCAGCTGCCCTTCGAGCTATTAGACCACATAAACAGGACAGAGAAAAACCTTCCGTGAGGTGACTGCAGGGAGGGGAGGGAAAACTACCCTGAGCCGTTATTATCCTCTCCCCCACGAGCGGTGGGAGCTGCCAGAACCCCTGCGCAACCCGGTGGTGCCCCCCACCCTCTAACGCACAGGCACACAACATCCATAGGGGTAGTGCAATTACTATTCAGGCTGGGGGCTGAAGATAGTCTCCTGGCCCTTCTTCTAATGTAAGGTTATTGTAATTGATATGAAGGTAATTGATAATGTGTTACGGTGAATAATGTCTTCAATTTTCTGCTAAATCCCATTTTTGTAGCCATCTGGGCTCCTCCAACTGCCCCCCTGGGACGCAGAGTAATAGATAGTAATTATTCTCAAGTCATTTACTTTTTCAAAGTGTTTAGTGCTTATCTGTTTTACAATTAAAATGGAAACGACCCTGATTCACTTCCTTTCTTTTTTATTTAAATAGCATTCACACACACACACACTCTCCTACACTCACTGGAGCCTGGAGGGGGTGTGTGCCTGTACGCGTGTGCGTGTGTGCGCGCGTATTATTGTCATACAGAAACACACGGGACGGAGTCGTGTAGCTCATGGTGCACCTTCGCTCCGAGGCGCTGCCGGAGTACAACCACCACACAACACTAAGAAACACAAATTGGGTTCCTTCCCCCTGCTTGTCCCCATGGTGACGCTCAGAGCGAACGCCACCAACACCCCACGGAAACACCCCTGGGGAGGGACGCACCCGGCACACCACTAAAGACAACACCTCACAACACACCCCAGAAACACACCACTAAATCCGCTTACCCAACTTATGCCTGGGGACCACAGATGTCCGCCGGAGTGGCCACTGCTCCAGAAACCAACTGCGAGCGCACCAAAGTGATAACATTTGACCCCGATACTGCAGTAAGATAAACCTGCAATTTGTAACAACGCGGACACGGTTACACCGAGAAGAATAGTTGAGCATATAAATGCAGAGACCCATCTTAACGTACAGTAGGTGCCACAATACGCATGTAAATAAACTAACGCAACCTCTTAAATGCACCACCAACGAAAAGCACACTTTGCGCAGCAGCTTAAACCTATTTCAGTATATGAGCCAAACCCTTCGGGTTCTGCCTCAGCTTGCGGTAAGCCAGGTGAGACGTCAACGAGCACATCCACAGTGTTCCTGGGGAGCCACCAGGCTGGATTTAAGGATTACCGTAACAGCTGTAGCCTAAGCCTCGGTAACCAACGCACGGCAACGGCCGCAGCTGCAAACTCGCTTGGTGAAACTCTGGCAAGGAGGGCTAATGGTCCAGGAACCATCCTGGGGCCAATATTTGGGTGAGAAAATCCAACCCATTTGAAGCTGAGCTCCAACGTGTAGAAATAAACCCAGGGGACACGCTGCTGTTTCCGCGATGGTTTGAAAAGGAACTTGAACCAGGGACTGCGTCAAATCCAGGGCTTCAGAACGAGACTATCCGGCTGATCTTCAGAGTCAGGGCTCTGCCATGCTCTCCCATCGCCATCTCCATCACCAGCCTGCAGGCTACGCTGACTGCAGCAAAAATTACCTCACTGCTAACTTAAAGTTCCTGCCTTTGCCTCAGAGTCCTAAAAAGACACGTTCAGGCAGGCACAGGCTGGTGGTGAAGCAGAACCTGCGGGAAGCAAAGACCACGAGGATCCTGGGACAACCCTCCGTAGTGTTTTACAGACTCCAGGTTGAAAGCATTTATCCGGAACTCAAAAATAAGCCTTTTAGAGATGACTGCTCATGTCCAGTCATGATTCAGACCAAAGGAGTGGCTGGCATCTGAAGGAGCCCAGACCTCTGCCTCTCAGGATAGACTCAAAATTCAGGCAACTGTTTTGGGAAAACCTTTGCAGTACTGACTTTGGATTATAAACCAGATCTTCCCAGACACACATCCATAGCCTTTGGAGCTCAAACCCTCCCTGGAGGCAGCATGGGAGGAACCAGGAGCTCCATCCCACTTTTTTGTTCCCCAGCTAGAACATTTGCTAATGCAGGTTGATACTTCCCCAGAGCAAAGGGGAGGAGAGACACTGCCCCCCTGGGACAGGTAGGTTGCACACTATTCCCTCTCCAAAACTGAGGATTTGGACATGGCCTTGGGCAGCCTGGTCTGGTGGGAGGTGTCCCTGCCTATGGCAGGGGGGTTGGAACTCGATGGTCTTCAAGGGCCTTTCCAACCTAAACCATTCTATGATGCTATGATACAGACCCATTGCCTATTTCAGCAGACGGATGAGTCAACCTTGCATAATTAATTTAATTCTGTATATATATTTTCTTTTTGCCTGTCTGAATGTTCAGAGGACAGCTTCCACAACCCACACCACCACTGTCCCAGCAGTGGCCAAGACCTTCCTCCCTTCTCCCAGTAAGCCACTGGAGTGCTGCTGTCCTTTGCGGCCAGGCAAGGGTGGCCCAGGGCTTTGAGCAGGAAGATCCCGTTGTTCTTTTGTTTGAGTTTGTAACTGTTTGGGGCTGTTCAGTTGTTGGGGTTTTTTTTCCCTCTTCCCTCTCTCTGTTTCCTTTTTAATTCTTTTTAATGACTTTCCCCGATGCAATCGGCAGAGGACCGCGCAGAGACTGCTTCCTCCTGCTGAGAGGGAAACAAGACTGAGGGAAAAGGGCACCAAGGGAACTGTTCACATCCTCTATTCATCTCTGCCAGCCCCTGTTCCCTGGTGACTAGCCCCACGCAGCCCGGCTGTGTGGAGCTAGCCTGGAACGAAGCAGAACCTGCACCAGGAAAATCTCAGCTGGTGCCTGTGTCAGGCACATCAAGGAAAGCCAGGGTGTCCTGCCCATGACCGTGGCCCATACGGTCCCACCGCAAGGGCAGCAGTGTGTGCTGAGGAGGGGGAAAATGAATTGTGGTTCGCATAAGTCCAGCAGAAGTCCCCTAACCACGGAGAGCAGCTGCAGCCCACGGCTCAGCTATTGGGAAACAGACATCAGCGCCGCAGCTTAGAATCATAGAATGGTTGAGGTTGGAAAGGCCCTTGAAGATCATCGAGTTCCAACCCCCCTGCCATAGGCAGGGACACCTCCCACCAGACCAGGCTGCCCAAGGCCACCTCCAGCCTGGCCTTGAACACCTCCAGGGATGGGGCCTCAACAACCTCTCGGGGCAACCTGGGCCAGTGCCTCACCACCCTCAAAGTAAAATATTTCTTCCTAATAGCTAATCTAAACCTGCCCTCTTCCAGTTTCCACCACTCCCCCTCATCCTATCACTCCATCCCCCAGTAAAAAGCCCTTCCCCAGCTCTCCTGAAGGCCCCCTTTAGGGACTGGAAGGCCGCAAGAAGATCTCCCCGGAGCCTTCTCTTCTCCAGGCTGAACAGCCCCAACTCTTTCAGCCTCTCCTCAGAGGAGAGGTGCTCCAGCCCTCGCATCATCCTCGTGGCTCTCCTCTGGACACACTCCAGCAGGTCCATGTCCTTCTGTTGGGGACTCCAGAGCTGGATGCAGTACTCCAGGTGGGGTCCCACGAGAGTGGAGTAGAGGGGCAGAATCCCCTCCCTCGCCCTGCTGGCCACACTTCTTCTGATGCAGCCCAGGATGCGGTTGGCCACCTGGGCTGCGATCGCACATCACTGGCTCATGTTGAGCTTCTCGGGAAAACCTGCTGCCGGGAAGCCAAGAAGCTTGGCAGAAGCAAGCTTAAGACTCCTACAGTACTCACAAACTCCCTAGTCCAGGTGCTCCCAGGCAATGCCATCCTTTGTTCCAGCAGCTCCCCCCGCTCCAACCTGGGAACGAGCTTGGTAGAAGCCAGATGGCTCTTCCTCCATCTGCTCCCCGGTACTTGGCTGCATATACATCAGGGAGCGGGGTGACTCGCTGGGCAAGCGGGAGCGCGAGGTGGAAGCGCTTTGCAAGGAAGCAAAGTTTGCTCCAGCCGGTTGGGTGCGGTGAAGACCAGCCCCCCTTCTCCCACCGGCTCCGTCTCGGCCAGCTGCAGGGAGCCCCTCACCTTGGCACGCAGCCCCCGCGCTTGCGCTGCACGCGGGACAGCTCTGGAAAAGCAGCTGCTGCCGTAAGCGGGCTTTCCCCAATTGCCAGGCTGCTGCTAACGAGCCACGCGCGTGCCAGGGTCGGGGAGAGAGAGGGGGAGAGCTCTGGGCTGCCACTGGCACGGGCTGGAACACCAGAGCTGGTGGCTGGTGAAAAAGCCACGTGCTCACCGCACTTGCCTCTCTGCAGGGGACGCCGGTCCCAAAGGATCCCTGCCCTAGAAGGTGCCAGTTTAATCCTTAGTTTTTCCAGCACCGGAGAGGAGCTGCGATCTCCGTGGCACTGGGAAATAGTTGTTTGATAATCGATCATCTTCCGACCGGGAAATTTCAAAACATTTTGCATCAGGCAGCGAGCTAGCTTCGCTTTCTGTTGGGGGAATACATTGCACGTGCTGTGCGTTTGCATCGATTCTGGAGGTTTTCCACTGGGGAAAAAGGAAAAACCTCAAAGTACAAATTCCTTTGAAGTTCCCACTGCTCTGTCAGCTTCCAGGCAGGTGAGAAGGATGGAGAGAAACCCATAAACGTTGACTGGGAAAAAGCAGTGCAACGACCCAGGTACCTCCTTGTTGGGACAAATACTTCCAGACCATCCTTGGCTGATGTCTGTTCTGAAACACCTCCAGCCAAGATCCCAGCACCTCCGTGGTAATCTCTACTGACACTTCCCTGCTCTGTGAGTCAGCAAGGGCTTTTACTGCACAGTCTCCCTCCATTCTAGGGATACCTGTTTCTCTCTGCTTGTTAGCAGGTGGGCACAGAAAATGGTTGTTTACCTGCTTCTTGGTATCATTCATTTATCCGCCGGGAAACTGAGCATTTTACACACGCGGTCTCCTCCTCTACTTTCCCCTAAAGCAGTTCCTTAACCTTTCCTCACAGGCCCTGGTTTCCAGCTCCATGGCCCCTCCTTGGTCTTCTCTATGGACGCTCTCCAACAGACCAACACAACCATTGAGCCGCAGCCCTCAGCACTGGGCGAGACTCCACCGCAGTACGCCAGAGAGCTGCAGGGGCCTCTTGCGTCTCAGCAGTGACCCCGGAATTTATAGACTCCAGACCCAAACATTTCCTTACGGCCAGAGTGCAACGTCACCGACTTGCACTCCGTTTGAGACCTGTCCTCCCCTCCCAGCACCTCCCAGGCAGTGCACCGGTTCCTCCGTTCCTCAGTCACGCAGAGCCTTTGCATCTGCTCATTATTGCTTGCCTAATTTTAGTTTGTTTCTCCAGCGTATCGAGCAATTTTGAGTCCTCCAATGGACTTGCGACCTTCTTCCAGCTTACTGCCTCCTGCAAGTTATCTCTGGTCGGTTTCCATTTCATTATCAAAATCACTAATACAAATATTGATCAGAAGTAGGGCCCAGGCCAATCCCCTGCAAATCCTCCTCCACTGGAGGAATAATTATCTCACAGATGAGGACCACGTTGTGTCCAGAAACAACACGAGCTGTAGTCCAGTAACTAGCACGAGTAAGAACCCGACCTGCGCTGGGGCCACGTCCTCAATGAGTGCAAAGGAGGTGTTATAAGGGGGACAGGGGGTGGAAATGAGCTCTGAGAAATCAGAATAGAGGGTCAGACAAGACTGGCTGACAGTTGGAAACTGGTCTTCAGCTCAAGCTGGGGTAAAAATCTGGGGAAATCCCAGGACTACGCTTTCAGATGAAAAACTTGTTGACTGCCATTCCCTTTCTGGTCTAATGGACTGGAAGAGAGGAGCAGAGAGAATCTGAAGCCCTCAGCAGATTGCTTCCAGGTCTGGCTTCTCTCTTGCAATACGCAGTATGTGTGGATGCCAAGCAGCAGCAGGGGAGAATCCCAGTGGTTAGATGATGTGCTTTCCTCCTGCTCTGACATCCCATAGCACTTCATCCTTGTGAAGAAAAAAAAGAATGAAAAGATTTGGGGTTGATAAAATAAGAAAAAATAGAAAGTGGATATTGTAAAAGCTGAAACTTCTTGAAAAATGCTTGAATGAAAGTGTTTCTAACCCAAGACTAAGACGCTGGTTTTATCAGAAGCTTTCTTCGCAATACCTTAGCTAAGAAAACATTTTTCATTTTAAAATAAGTACTGGAAGTTTTGGAGGAATCCTCCATAAAAGCGGTTCATGAACAGCAAGGAAGTACCCTGACCTCATAGGAGAATGGAGGGAAAAAAAAATTCAAGTGAGGAAGCTTCGCCGCAAAGATACTTCAACCACGGGGTTGAAATAGCATCACCACAACAAAGGGTAGAAGGGTATTTCCAGCAAATGACGCTCTTCCCTGCTCACTGCGATATATTTACCAGTCAGTCTTCCCCTTGACACGTGATGCAATCTCTGGGTCTCCTGCAGGAGTTTCGGGCTTGCAGATTGACAGACTGTTCTAGGTGCGAAGCCAAAACAATTACATCCAGGTAGATACTACACAAACTCGGAGAGTTGCACAACCCCACGGGCCTGTCCGGAGGGAACGGAGACAATGGCAGCACAAACGCTCCCTGAACAAAGCGGCAGGGAGATTTGGCAGATACCAGCGGCGCGGTGACGTGCTGGATGGTGGCCAGAGGGTCCACGAGCCCAACAGCTCCGGTCTGTGCCGTACGACAGTAACCACTCACAGCCACGGAAGACAGATTTGTCGAGGCTTCGGGAAGCCAGATAACACATTTTTCCCTTACAAAGCAGGACCAGCCAAAAATAACCTATTAGCATTGCTCTTGTAACAGCCAAAAATCAAAAGGCAGGGAAAACACATTTTAAAATATGTACGTTGATCCCTTTATGCGTAGATATCCACATATCGCAGGGAGTCTCTGCCTACCTGTCTCGATCCACCTATGGCGTACATTTATCTATAGGGGTTTGAGAATAACTTCGAGCAATTCTGCCACACAATTTCACAATTCTCTCAAATCATCAAGCCCTCCCTTCTTCCCTTTTTCCAGAAGATGTTTTTCTCAGGTCAAAAGCCTTTTTGGTGGATTTTTCGAAGACTTCTAATACAAAAGCAAAAGGTAAAATTTGCCATTAAGAAAACCCAAACAGCCAAGGAATATTTCAATGGACCTGATCTAGTCTGAGGGTTAGTTTGGCCTGAGATCCCTCTCCAGATTTCTTTCCTGAACCACTGTGATAAAAACATCCTCAGAGAGTCTATGCATAAATACCACCTGGAAAGACCACCTTTCTCCCACAGAACTTGTGTAAGCAAGGACCAGGAAACCTGAAAGAGATTGTTCCTCTGCTGGGTGAAGGTCTATCTCTAGTGTCAAGAGCTGGACCAGCAGGTATCCACCCTGGGAAGTACAGGGACCTTCTAGATGCTGTGGAGCAACCTCAAACAAAGGCAGCAGTTCCTAGGTTGTTCAGCTTTGGGCACAGTCCCATCCTTTTCCCTGTTCTTTGGTTTCCACAGCCTAGCAAAGAGGCTATTGACCCTAGCTGATTTTATGGGGTGCTGTCAGAGTTACAGTTCCCCAAGACTGCTTCAGGGGGAAATGAATGGTAACCCCATGTGCCAAACCGGACCCATATGACCTAGGAGGGGTGGAAATCTTGGCAATGCCACCTGCCTCTCCATTCTGGTGGGAGGGACAAAATGTAAGGAAAGCTGAGACAAACTGCATCAGTGAGCCTGTGCTCCTGCCATGTCTCGTTCCACCCAGGACATCTCCTTTACAGATTCCCTGAGAGATGAGTCCTCCACTGGAGTACCTTCATGATGAAGAGAGGTTGTTGAGGCCCCAACCCTGGTGCCCAGAGAGGTTGCTGAGGCCCCATCCCTGGAGGTGTTCAAGGCCAGGCTGGAGGTGGCCTTGGGCAGCCTGGTCTGGTGGGAGGTGTCCCTGCCTATGGCAGGGGGGTTGGAACTCGATGATCTTCAAGGTCCTTTCCAACCTCAACCATTCTATGATTCTATGAAGGGATGGCAAATAGCATAAACACAAACTCAGTCTCTATCGCCACTTATTAAGACCAATGCAAATCCTCAGGGCCACGTCCAGCTCTGGAGCAACACTCACAGTCCCCAGTGGACCAACTCAAACTCCCTCCAGTGCCTAACACAGCCCGTATTGTTCCTGGGAGCGCATCCCAGCATACAGCCAAAGGCCACACCTTCAGCCCAGCGTCACTCGGCGGAGCAGGGCGGCTGTGCTCGGGAGTCGGGGCACCGCGCTGAGGTCAGCTGAGGTTAGGCAGGAACCAAGACAGACCAGGTCCCCCACCCCTGTCAAAGGCTGCACGCGTCTCTACTCTCCTTCCCCAGGCAGGACAGCAGCCCAGCGGTCAAGGCGCTCTCTCTCAATCCCTTTCCCCCTGACCTCCATCCTCCTCCCCATCCTGCGCGGTGTTGGACGCACCACCCCGGCACACGCAAACCGCAGCGGCACGGTGGGTACCGGTGGGTACCTCTCCTGCCCTGCCGCCTTCACAGGGTCACCTCCTGCCTGCAGCCAGGCAAACCCTCTCCAGCCTGCCCGGGGTGGGGGAGCGGGGGGGGCGCCGGGCAGGTCATGTATAACCCGGGGCGGGGGCCGAGGCT